>JAVRXN010000009.1:25338847-25615697 GCA_033556935.1 Timema podura
CCTGAAAGGAAATCGAAAAAATGAATCCAACTGTGCCAAGGTGTTGAATTTTATAACTGTAGTGCCGGAAATGACTAACAGCACTTAAACTATATAGGAAACACAATTTATGTACTCTACATGGCGTAAAATGTATTTTGGAGCTGTTACTTTTGACAAAATGTCATAATTTTTACTGATGGAAGACATTCATTAATTTTGACTAGGCCTACACTTGATTTATTTTAATATATAAAAGTGCCATGATTGTACAATTTTAGTAATGAATTAGAAGAAATTTAGAAATACGATATTTCCAAATGGGGCTTCTATAAAATTAATATGTTTGTAAGAGGATGCAAATGGAAGAACTGAAGTAATTTATGAACTAATTTTAATACAATTTTAATATCCTCAGTTTTGGCCAATAAATTAAGCTATGACCGGAACAGACTATATCGACGATAAAATGTGACAAGCTGAATGATTGATCGAAACTGTAATTTTGGGCCCATAATTAGGTCAAACAAATAAAATATTATATACGTCAAAAATTTAGCTTATCCCTTTGAAGCACACATTAAGGATTTAATTTATTTTTAATTTTTTACAATGAAAACTTATTTCTAAATACATTTAAAATTTAATTTGAGCAAAAATAATGTTTCATTATAATTGAGTGTTGCTAAAAAATGGTGGTCATTCAGTGAAACCACTATGCAACTAAGCTCCACTATATGTTTACATGGTGTGGTATGCTACAAAGCAATTTTTAGATTCATTGAGACCCAATGCCACTTCGCATGTCTTACAAGACCATTTACTTCGGTGTGGCTGTAACTTCGTGCTGCATTGAGCACAACGTCTGCTTGAACTCCTTACAGGTAAATGAGCCACCTTGTCAAATCTTTTTTCAAGAGGTACTTGAGGCTTGATATAGCTCACTGGCTTTGGAATTGGTCTTCTTCCTCTAGGTGAAGATTGTGTTGCACCAATCAATCCATCTACTACAGAAATACGAAATTTCTTTAGTGATAAATGGGAGCCCTCACTTTGGAGTGCATAAATGACAAAGCCATTTGTCAATGCAACATCCACAAAGTGCCAAAATATATGGTGCCACCACTTGCGGCATTTCCGGCTTATTTCATATAGGGATTTCAACATATCAGCTTTATCCACATAGCCCATGTGCTGGTTGTAATCTTTCACTAGTTGTGGACAAGCTACCATCTGTATTGTTCCATCTTTATTTTTTCTCTTGGCTTCAGAAATAAGCGAAGGATTGTGGAAATTGGACAAAAATGTAATACATTTGTTGTCTTTAGCCAAGTCCACTTTAGCCAAGCAACTCCTGTAAATGAAGTGCGAAACCCACTATCACCTTTCTTCATGTTCTTTTCTACCTTTTGTTCTTTTGGCAAGCCAGTTCTCACATTCCTTACTGTGCCGCATGCATATATCGCTTGGTTCTTTAGTGAAATAATTAGATCAACACTTGTAAAATAATTGTCGAAATAAACATGATGATCCAACCCAACAAGTTCAAAAGTAAGGTCTTTGACAACTCGAGCACCTAATAGCTTCTCAATATTGCCTTCAACCTTCCCTGTGTATATCTGAAACTGACAGACAAACCCTGACTCTTCCGCACGCACCCACACCTTGTAGCCTCGTTTTATTGGCTTGTTGGGCATAAATTGTCTGAAAGAACTCCTTCCTTTAAATTTGATCATACTTTCATCAATGGACTGATGTTTTCCTGGTTTGAAGCAGGTTTTGAAAGTCTCTGAAAGTGTATCAAGCATTGGTCTTAGTTTGTAGAGCTTATCAAAAGCATTGTCGTCTCTTTTTGGCTGCAATACATTGTTGTTTACATGTAAATGCGTCAACAACCAACCAAAACGATTCACTGGCATTAGGGGAGAGATAAATGAATCCCTAAGCTGAGGGTAAGATGACCAATGGTCCCTATAGGAGGGTAAACGTTTTATCCCCATCATAATGTTTATTGCTATGAAAATTTTCATTTCTTCTTCATTTACAGGGACGAATGGTTTCCCCAACTGTGTAGCATAAAGGTTAGTTTGAAAAACTAAGTGTTCAATGAAAGAATCTGGAAATAAACACAAAAAAAGTATCAACAGGAGATTCTGTACTTGTTGGTACATTAGGGCCAAAGTCATTTGTAAAATTTTGAATGTTCCACCTCCTTATTTTGTTTTCCCACACACCATCTAATTTTTTAAATCGCTCACTAAGGGATTCATCATCATCATCATCATCATCATCATCATCATCATCATCATCATCATCTTTATTACAATCTTCCTGATTTATATCAGAATAATTTAGGACATTATTGTTATTATTGAAACCGTTATCTTCCTGTATAAAAACAATTGATCTGTCCTCACTTTCCTGTAAGCAATCTTCTAAATTCGAATCACATTCTCCATCAGAATCACACTGTCCATTATTAGAGTCAGTATCACTAGGCACTTCTATTAGCAAACGTTCAACATCTTCCTCTTTGAGTGATACGTTTAGCAATAATTTTCTTTTATTTATAGACATGACGACACTGAAATGAGTAAAAATATATACATGATCTAACTTGCACAGTGGTAGCAATTTGAAACCACCTAGTAATTAGGTTATAAAAATTAATTAATTTAAATAAATTTAATTATGAATGTAAATAATTATAAAGCAATAAACAATAGTATTAAATAATGATTTGAATACTTACATAGTTATATATTTATTCCTTGAAAAAAAATAACAAAACCAATTAGAAGAAACGTGTCACTTCAATAACAAAAACAAAAGACATACTATATTGGAGGCATGAATACCAACAAAAATTACTAATAATAAATTTTTACAAGAATAAAACTAGCAAATAAATTCAGATAGATGATTCATAAGTGCTGCCAACAGTTAAATGTGTCTCAAATAATTAAATAAAAGGTGGTTACCAAGTGAAACCACTATGCTTCAAAGGGTTATAGCGAGGTAATATTGTTATCCTTAATGACTGTATTTGTTTAGCTTTAACATGGTATATGAACTTTGTTGGAGCGCTAAAATCACGAAACATTAACTCGCATATAATTGATACAACCGTATTCAAACGTAAAGTTAACAAACATATACAGGCTGTCTACAAACAACTTAGTAAACATACGGAGAACCCGGAAATGCCAGGAAAATTACAGAAATCTCAGGGAGTCTTGAAATAATTGGTCATAGAAAATTGCATGTTTAGCTTTTTAGGCAAGGAATTGTGTTTATTGCATCTTATTCAATAACAGTTTTTAATTAAGTATAGGCATAGGTTTATTTATTTTTGTGTGCATTACACAATTAAAGTGGAACTTTGTTGAAACGAGCACGGAAATAACTAAATCACGCCTATAACCAGCAAAAAGCCATAGTTATTTTAATTTCCACGTATTCCCAAACAATTGCTCATTTTTATAACGAGCTTACTACATGGATATACTGTACAAACTTCGGTAACTATGAGAACATGCAAACATTTTCAATTGACCGAATAGTCAGAAACACCTAATTCTTGGAATATACAAAATTGAAAGGGGTGACTTTGATTTTATGAACCCCCACCCCCTGTATATTAATACAATCCGATTTATGACCTTGCCTTGTACTTCTACAGTGTATAACCTCCGGACTTACTTCCCCAATTTGGCAACACTGCCACGACTATCCAATCAGTTAGAAAAGAAACATTCCATAGGAAACATGTCTAGTAGTTAACTAAAGAAAGTGGCTTTCGATTTGTGAAAAAGTCAAAATTAATTGTAAGTTAGAGGATGGAGTGAAAAATGTCAATATTAATAATATGTAGGAATTTAATTATATTATTTTTATCTATCTAATGTTTATTTTGTTTTTTGAATCTATATTTTTACTAAGATATTGATAATTAAAAAACATTGTAAAACATGTTCTCTTACCTTATATGCTGAAAATAAATTTAGGATGCTCGAAATAAAGGTGCTTAGGAAGATATTTGATCCAAAAAGGGAAGGAGATACTGGGGAGTGAAGGAGGCTACATAATGATGAGCTAGATAACCAAGACATTGCTAGGATAGTCAAGTCTCGTAGATTACGGTGGGCAGGATATTCAGCGCGAATTGGAGCATCTATAACCTTGACTGGAAACCCAATGCATAGAGACCATTGGGAAGACCTTGACGTAGATGGGAGGATAACATTAGAATAGACCCGAAAGAGAGAAGGTGTAATGAGGTGGACTGGATAGAACTAGCTCAAGATAGCGATAGGTGGCATACTTTAGTGAGTGCGGTGATGAACGAGTTCCAAAGGTCCTAAAGTAATTAAGGTAATAGCTTTAACTTATCAGTGATATTGCGAGTAATGGCTATAACGAGGAAATGTGGCTCCTATGGTGATCGCTATAACTAAGTTAGACTATTATTTATTACAAATTGTGTACAATATTTTGAATGTTTACTCAGCCTCATCTCAATTCCGATAGTGCTTTGGGGAAAAGTCAAGGTTTTTTTTTCCAATTTTATTTTTAGTATTGAGATTCATTTATACTGACCGTACGAGCTACCTGCAACTTACCCCAGCTAGTCAAAGTATAGTAGTTACATGGTGCAAAGAACCTTTTAAAAAACACAAACATTATACATTTTGCAGTCAGCAATGACCACACTTTACTATTTTATAGGTATTGATAACGTCTGACAGAAGTCACAGTGGTAGATCACATAATCTGAAGTATGAATATATCAAAATAATTTTAGTAGTTTTGGTAAGTGTGAGATAAGAGTCTTCCAGAAATGCCATAAGAGCAAGCTTGGTCTGCGATCAGCAGGTCATATGTCGTGTAGTTTACAAAAAGCGCGTTTTATGCAAATGGTCGCGGTGATGACGTGTTAACAGAGCGAGAGATAAGCTCCCATGGTCCATCATGGCAGCTCGGGAGATAGCACCTATTACCATGAGACTGGGTGAAAAAATGTCTAGCCGCGTTGTTAGAATACCCCAACCACCTCCCTCTACTTTACCCCTCACCCCTCATTACGGTGAGCTGTACTAATGGGCCATATTTTCACACGTACGCTAGACATAATTACGTGGTGACGTGTGTGACCTCTATAAATGAACCTATAGTCAAGTTCACCATAGGACGAAATTTAGCTAACAGTTTTATTTTATAGGAGGTACTTAACGCGCCATTATTGAAACAACTAAATATGCCACTCACACCAGTGAGAACGTGAAATAAGGCGTCTGTCTCGTCTAGTCTGGTTTTCTGGTGGTGAGTAAGTCGGGGGGGACAGGGGGTCAAATCCTGGCCGGTTTCTCTGAAGTGTATATTTTCTGAAATGGTTTCTCACCCTGCCTCCGTGCTAATGCGAGTACATTTCCTCTGAATCGTAACTTCCTCCTCCTTACCATATTAGTGTAAGTAGATATGTTGATAACAAGGATGGGTAATAAGGGGTGGTATGCTTAACAAATAACTGCTTATCTTAGCACACGACTTACGAACTAGCTTAGCTCTAGAACAGGAAAAATATTTAATCCTACAGCCATAAATCTATAAGTTTTAAAAGAGAAGACACGAATTTCATCATTGATAAATTTATCGGACGTGGTGTAGGGAAGGAATGGAACCCGGGGTTTAAAAAAGTAGGCAAATGCTTTACCAACTGAGCTAAATGGTCGATTTACAAAATATATTTGACCTATTCAAATAATATGTTGATAAACCAAATCATATATTCTGCACCTGTTACTTCTAACAGCTGTAAGGTAGTGTATTAATCACAACTTGTGAATGTGTGGAGTGCCAGGCCTCCACCGTGGTTCGGATCCCACGTTAAGCTGTAGTTCCTCCAGTTCATCTCACAATCACCCTACCATTACATATTAGCATAAATGTGTACAACCAGAACGGGTAGTAAGACGCGGTGCTAATAATAATAGTAATAGCTGTAAGATAAACCGCGTGACCTTTTGTCAATGTTGACTACTTTATCACACAATTTAACTTATCCGCTTAAAATGATTATTATTATTACTATCGCGATCTGAATCTATGATGAATGCAAATGGTGCTGTATTCTTTACAGTTGCAGTTCGAATGTAAATAACCACGACTGCACGTTGGGACAGGGTAAATAAAGTTTGGGCCATTATTATGGTTTTCCCTATGTTTTTTATTAGTGCGTTTAGTGCCAGTGTGCTGGCTATCAGATTATTTATTGGTCGTAGAACGTTCAACATCTAGGTTATTAACGGTTCAATCGCACTGATGTTCACATGATGTTCAGGCTGGGTGTATTTGGGGATGGTTTCCACATGGGATTTTATTGGGGCTTTTTCATACCATCTCTATTTTAATGAGGGTACATTCCCTCTGAGCTACCCTGCTGAGTATTAAGTCATTAATAGCTTAAGTTATATAGGTGCCAGTAAAAAAATATGGGAGCGTATTAACATTAGGCGCTCATTGCGAATCTAACGCCTCAGACCGCTAGGTTACCGCTGCAGTAATCTGGATCTTTTACTTACTCTATGGCATTAGGAACTCCATTGCCACATTTACAAAAGTAAGCCACCTATCCCTACCTTGAGCTAGTTCTATCCAGTCCACCTCATTACAACCTGTCTATTTCAGGTCCATTCTAATGTTATACTCCCATCTGCTTTTAGGCCTTCCCAATGGTCTCTTCCCATTGGGTTTACCAGTAGATACCCCGAACAAGGTTCTAGATTCTCCCATTCGCACTGAATGTCCTGCCCACCATAATATACCAGACTTGATTACCCTAACAATGAATTGTGATGAGTACAGAAAATGTAATCCATCATTATGTAACCTCCTCCACAACCTAAATTTGTTTTCGTCATGTAAGGTGAGAGACCACGTTCCAAACCCGTATAGAACAACCGGTAAAATTATTGTTTTGAATATTCTGAGTCTCACATTCCTTGACAGCAGGCGCGATGTCAAAAACTTACTGGCCGAGTAATATAAAGCATCTGGATTTAATAAAGAAACACACGTTTTACGGGGCCAAAATGAACGCTGTCATCTAGATGCGAGCCAGTTAAGCTATTTTTTTTAAATAGTGGGGCTATGCCTGTAACACTACTATTTTTTTAAATTTCTCCTATGGATACAGTATTGCAATCATGAGCATTTTATACCTTAGAATTATGATAGTTCATGCAGGAAATCGAACCGAAATACTTATCGGTCCTGGTTCCTGTTCCGGATCTTCAAAGACATTTTTTTAAAGTTTTGGTTCTATAAAAATAAAAGTTCATGTTCTTTTTGGTTCTTAATTAGGTTCCGGTCCTTAAAAGTTTATATGTACTTATTTTAGTTCCATTAAAATATGTGCAAATAAAATATAATTAACTACAAAACGGGTTATTTATATAAAAAATACAAATAGTTAAAAAACTTGCTTAATTCCACAATTTACTTAAAATTCATGGTTCCATTTGAGAAGATTATTTTATTTTATTTTTGTATGGCTTAAAAATACCGCCTCTGGGATATAGTTATCATATTCTTGGCAACATATAAAAAGGTCCCGAGTTCAATCCCTGTCACTTCAATATCTTTCTATGAAGCAGTGGGTTTGCAACGACTTCAAACTCAGCCTCATGAGGATAAATGAGATGCTAATTGAATAAAGAACAGCTCCGGTCTATAAAAATGAAACTAACGGCCGAAGGGTTCATCGTGTTGAACACGTGACACCTGTGTAATTTTTACTCAAGTCTGAAAGTAAAATTGATTGTTTATACTCTTTGGTGGACACAGATATTTCTCTTTTCTCAATGTTTCTATAACAGTGTATGTATATTATTTCATATTTGCTCTATGATAGCGTGTCTATGCAACAATCTCTATAGTTTGGTTACACAAATCTTAAAGTTTTTTTTCATTTTAATATTAAAGAGAGAGAAAGTATGTGCGGTACACTGTACCATTTATTTTTGCAATAGTTTTCGAAATGTGAAGTAAAAAAACACAATGTAAGCTATTAAGTTGATAAACAATTCATGTGATTTTGAGAAGAACATTGATATATTTGCCTCTCAATTATTCTTGTGTTTGGAATTTAATAGAAAACGTTGAAAATAACGAGATGCTTTAAATTATATTTTAGATTTGAAATTCTTGAGAATGAAAGGAATTTCAAAACTTAATTTCTGTGTAAACCCTGTTTTATATTTGTTTTTCTAAAATAAAAGTTAACTGTCGTTTTCTCATGAATGATTTTGGAAAATTTGAATATTCTTTAAACTGCTACTAACAATTCTGAAGAGAAAATATTCAAGGTGTAACTTATTTATAGCTCATTTTTGAAAAATTGGTTTCAAACTAAAATACACAATGTAATGAGAAAGTGTGTACAACTGTATCGTCCCATTTATTGGCGTAGTGAAAAAGTGCGGCGTATAACCCGAACGGGTAGTAAGATGCGGTGCTAAAAAAACAAAAACATTTAGAGTGTGACTTGTTGGCTTTTTACCTGCAGCTTTAAAGTGTTAAACTGGACGGTCTCGTCCAAGAAGGATCAAAATATAACGTAATTTCAAATGAATGTGAGCTCCCTTCATCAAATTGAATGACAATCCATTGAAAGCTACAATCGTATTCATAAAAAATACCTTTCCATTATAACGTCGAGAGCAAGGCTGCCATCTTTGCTAAACATACTTCTTTTCACTGACAAGTGGTAAAGGCATTAAAAAACCCCATAACAAACCATTCGGTGCCTCCAGAAACTGTTTGAGGGTGTAGTGAATTGAATAATAAAATTGTTATACATTTGTCAATAATATTTAAATGATTAGGCTAAAATATAATTATTTCCACTTTTTTAAGAATTAAAAAATTATTCCTATTAAATTTTAAAGTAGTATGAAATGCCACATCCTTTGTGTCACCAAAAGCCAAATCATGCTCTAAATTAATCGCGGAGAATGTATAATTTTTTAAAAATTACCACCCGATAGCCTCCACTTCGCACGGGTTTCGTATCTTTGGTCGATTGTAGAGCCATGAGTTTTTTTTTTTTTTGGCAATACGGGCATACTGGTAGTCATCATGTGATCGCCATTGACTGGTTCTTAGTGTTACCCGAGATACACAGTTTGGAGGTGAGCATACCTAGTACCTCTGTTATATCTGGGTCGGGACATTTTTGTTTGCAGGCTCCTTTCTTACTTCCATCTGAGAATCAGATGATTCTGGCATGTGAGGTTGGTGTACCAAATGTGTTCAATGTTTGGCAGGCAGCACATAGGTATGTTAACAGTTGTTTTCTGACATCAAACAATACACCCGAGAGATCTAGGCTTACGGACACTCAACTATCAACAATTATAAGACTTAAAACCTGACGCCAGTGTTGCAAACAAAAGGTTTCCAAACTGTCGGTAAAATGATCTATGAGGTTAGTCTTATTGTTTTAAAAAGAGAACTAAGCTTTTATTTTCGTACATAATAAAAACATACTATTTTTAGTGCTCCACGCCTTACTACCCGTCCGACCTATCCGCATCTTTACACTACTGGGGTAGGGATGAACAAGGTTTTAACCAGAAATGTATTTGGTGGGTTGGGGGAGGGGGCGGGGAGCGGTTATACACGATATTTCTTATTTAATGTGGTCAAGTCCCCCAGCAAAAGCTGGCAAGGAATTTTTTCGATATTAAATTTCTCTTGAATTAATTTAATTATTTTTCTAAACATAATTGGATGGGTAGGTGTTCTGAATTTTATAGTAACTCGTTAAGAAACAAGCATTTAGAAGGCATACAAAAAATGTTATTAGTTAAAATTGAGAGGAGTTAACCTCCAAAACACCCCGCTCAACAGGGCTTAGAGAAAGAATACGGTAAAATTTTAGAGCATTTGCATGGGGAATGAGTGGGTAACCATTCAAGGAAGAAAACTTTAGTACCTTAATATACACGGCCGGGATTTGAAAACCGACCTCCCAGTCACCGGCTAACTAAATCAAACGAGAATAATACCTTTGTCCTCAAGCCTATTGGTGTGAGTTAATTAACTACGTAAACTGCATCATTTTTACTACTCCCACTATACTAATAATTTGACAGATCTTACAAGATGGCGTTATAAACCCGAGTGAATACGAGGGTAACCGAAGATTTTACGGTTGTTTAATTTCACCAATCTCCCATTCGCCTTGCACTTTCCAGTCGACCTGGTGTGATAAGAACCCAATCCAAATCGTGTAATTTTATAGGGGCTGCCACGGTGGAGGAGTGGGAGGGGGAATAATTGTTTCTCTCGTTAACTGTAACAATAGTGCAGTTAGATACCGTAAAGGACGAGATATTACGAGCCTTCAGTTATAAACGCTGTTTGGTTTGATGGGTTTGTTTTTTATGGGGCGCACATAACATCTGTCGCTGCTCGCTCGTAAAACAAGGCAGACACAAGATGAGGTATGAAACTTTTAGTGGGAAAAAGCAGTTATAGTTCATGTTTCATAAGGAGAATAGTTTAGAATATACAAACATATTATTTTGCTGCCAACATTAGTAACATTTAACTATATTATGAATATTATTTTAAAGGTATTGATCATATCCATCAAAATTTACAGTTGGAAATACCACATGATTTTACGTATGAATTTATTAAAACTGTCTTTGTAACTTTTGTAACTCTTAAATACTGTTCTTACTTCCAGAATTCAACCATAGTTTTGCACTGCCAGTAAAGCGTAATGCTAAGGAGGGGAATAAATATAGAAAATGTTTGAGATAAATTAATAGAGCAATAGAAAAGTGACTCAGGGGGGTTAGCCCTAACAATCTCTAGCTTGAGCTCTCTAGTGTGTTAAATATAAATTTGAGATATTTGGTTGTCAATTTAAATTTAAATTTGTTGAAAAAAGACACCTGGACACGGGTATCAAACCCGGGACCTTTGGCTTAGCGCGCTAATGCTCTACCAATGAGATAACCAGGATTCGTCCCATGCTCAGGGTCATTCTTCATGCATAGCTTAAGGCTGAGTCTGTGATAGACGTGCATAAAGAGTCTGCTACATTTGAGTGATCAATAATTTATCGCTCATATGTGCAGACGATGTATTGTTATCGCGAGCTATCAGATACCACAGGGTATCTGCCAAGTGCACGATACAACATTGTGATTAAAGCGAATTTTAATAAATATCAACATATAACTGTAACTACGGGAATGTTTCCTTTATACGGACGTTCTCGTAATTACAATCATTTATATCTTATGTGTTAATATTCATTAAATTGTAGTTGGGAAACAATTTTGTAATCTCTCCTTCCACGCAAATGCGGGTACACGTATTCTAAAGCCTACCTTCCTCATATCTACCATGTTAATGTAATTCAATTGGGATGAAAGAAAAAAAATCAGCCTAGGTCATCATCATTTAACGGCTAATCGAAACTAGGTCATCATTCAACAGCTAATCAAAACAGACAATCGTAACACTAAAAATAACCAAAAATGTACAAATAAATTCAATGAGCAACCACCTAGGATGAAATACTTGTTTCCCTAAATCTTCATTCGGGCCCCCGCACCCCTCATCCACGAGAACGTGCTGGTATATTGCTTGAATGTTATCTGGATGAGCCAGGTTCACGACCCAACAAAGTGAAGTCCCGAACACTCTGAACCAATTCTTGACAGTGAACTTTTTTTTTAACACCGCGTCTAATTACCTGTCTGTGATACACAAGGATACCAATTACGATAATGTGCTAATGAGGAGAAATGAATTAAGAGGAAGTGTACCCACATTTGGTGGAGGGAGAGGGGTTGGAAAACCATTTTAGGAAAATTACTCTCAATAAACCCAACCGGGATTCAAACCACGATCTCCCCGTGATCATTAGACCAGTCTATTGCAAGAGTGACGCCTGAAACCTTTAAAACTAGTTTTTCATATGGGCCACATTGAAAGTTGGAGAGCATTGTGAACAAATTCAATAGTTTCTTATTCTTAAGTAAAAATAATTCCAAATTAGTTCTATAAAAATAAAACATTAGGCCCATATATCCAAATTTTTCCATCGCATTCTCAAAACTGTGCCCTATGCACCCCATTAAGAAGGCCCCTATTGAAGCATGTTTGAGAAAGGTGCAGGAATATGCTCAGGAAGTGGGTCCTCCCGAGGAGATTCTCACTGATTGCGGCTAGCAATTTACTTCAAGAGGGTAGTATAGTGTGATGGGGGCTTTGGGTATAAAGCCTACTCTTAGCTCGATACGTCACCCTGCTTCCAAATCCATGCGAGAGGTGCATGAAGGCGGTATCCCAATTCCTTAGGAGCTATTGCTACGATCAGCATACCAGTTGGGTGGATTACATACCCGTTTAGGGGTATTTTGAACAGTATGGTTCACATCTGACTCCTCTTGAGATCCATTTAGGAGATAAAGCAGAGGATTTTTTTCTCCCGGCTTATTGACAACACTTAGTTGGGGCCGTTGCCTGAGATGAGAACAACGCAGGCAAAGTTGATCAAGCTAGTACGTATATGAATAGAGTGGACTGTAGAGAAAAGGAAGAGAGCCCAGAAGAGACCAGCAGCCCAGTTTGAGCTTGGAGACTTAGAGAATCTCAAGGAATCCCCTGTGTTAAATTTTAGGGGAAAGAAAATTAAGTTCTTCTTGGTATACAGTGGTCCCTACGAGATAATGGAGATAAAACGTCAACATGCATATGCTCTAAGGGACAAAGAAAGTGGCATAGTGAGAGATAGGTTTATCAGGCACTCCTTGAAGCCTTGGGTGTCATAACATGAGTCAACTATGAGATTAGTCACTTAAAAACACATGCTTTCGATGCCCCTGTGATCGGAACGTCCTACAGGATGGATTTGAAACATGCTTTGGGGACATCTGTGAGTGAGTGTTTGACTGCGCCATCTAGTCAGCTGATGGTGAAGTTATCTAATGACCAAATGTACCACGGATCAGTGCTGCCATCTCAGTGGAACAAGAGAGGGTTCGTCAAATCCATAGATTTCAGCCCTCCCTTGATCCCACGCAACGATACATAGTATTTTCATAACTTTCCTCTTATTTATAAATAAATATATTTTGTCTCTCTTTCCATAACATGAAACTATTCTCCTAGAGCGGGGAATATTTGTTTATGCCTGAGTAATAGGTAGGCCTAAAAATAGCAAATCTTATTAATTTGTAATATATATGTCACAACCCTGAGCAATGTTGGGAGGTTTGTTATGATTTACATAACTTTCTTGGATGTACTGTACGTGACTGAAAACGCTGGATTAGCGAAAATAATGTAATAAATTAGAAATATTAAAGAGGAATGCTGACTACTCACAACAATGTTGCTCAAGTTGGGGAGTAAAGGAGCCAGATCGGGCTAAAAAGTATTATTTTGTTGACATCGAGGCTGACACATTATCATCAATTTCGGAGGCAGTTACGCTGCCCGACGCAGGACAGTAGCAAAATAGATCTTCGGGTCATTATTAGCACTTGTACTTATAGGGCAAACGTCGAGCCCAGGGTCCCGAGTTCGAGTTCTGTAGGGCGTCGCGAGCCATGTCAGTCATTCCAACAGTCTAAGTCTTTACGAGTAAGCCAGTTCTTTCACGAACGCAAACGGTTAAGTGCTTATATTCCTTTTATGCTTCACTTAACATCACAATTTTATAAAATCTCTTAGTACTTCTACTGAACCAAAATTTGTAGCCCTACATATTATTCCGAACCTACACAATTACCTTGCCAACAGCAATCTATCCTGACAGATCCAGCCTTCTGGAGGGGAGCGAGGTGGGGTTTGGTGATATACATACACAATTACCTTGCCAACAGCAATCTATCCTGACAGATCCAGCCTTATGGAAGGGAGCGAGGTGGGGTTTGGTGATATACATACACAATTACCTTGCCAACAGCAATCTATCCTGACAGATCCAGCCTTCTGGAAGGGAGCGAGGTGGGGTTTGGTGATATACATACACAATTAGCTTGCCAACAGCAATCTATCCTGACAGATCCAGCCTTCTGGAAGGGAGCGAGGTGGGGTTTGGTGATATACATACACAATTACCTTGCCAACAGCAATCTATCCTGACAGATCAAGCCTTCTGGAAGGGAGCGAGGTGGGGTTTGGTGATATACATACACAATTACCTTGCCAACAGCAATCTATCCTGACAGATCCAGCCTTCTGGAGGGGAGCGAGGTGGGGTTTGGTGATATACATACACAATTACCTTGCCAACAGCAATCTATCCTGACAGATCCAGCCTTCTGGAAGGGAGCGAGGTGGGGTTTGGTGATATACATACACAATTACCTTGCCAGCAGCAATCTATCCTGACAGATCCAGCCTTCTGGAAGGGAGCGAGGTGGGGTTTGGTGATATACATACACAATTACCTTGCCAACAGCAATCTATCCTGACAGATCCAGCCTTCTGGAAGGGAGCGAGGTGGGGTTTGGTGATATACATACACAATTACCTTGCCAACAGCAATCTATCCTGACAGATCAAGCCTTCTGGAAGGGAGCGAGGTGGGGTTTGGTGATATACATACACAATTACCTTGCCAACAGCAATCTATTCTGACAGATCCAGCCTTCTGGAGGGGAGCGAGGTGGGGTTTGGTGATATACATACACAATTACCTTGCCAACAGCAATCTATCCTGACAGATCCAGCCTTCTGAAAGGGAGCGAGGTGGGGTTTGGTGATATACATACACAATTACCTTGCCAGCAGCAATCTATCCTGACAGATCCAGCCTTCTGGAAGGGAGCGAGGTGGGGTTTGGTGATATACATACACAATTACCTTGCCAGCAGCAATCTATCCTGACAGATCCAGCATTCTGGAGGGGAGCGAGGTGGGGTTTGATGATAACTTTCCTCTTCATGATTAATGTAATTATTTTGTAATAACAGTTGTACAAGGACATGTTGGACGGAAGGGTTAGTGATAGGTAATTTGTGGCGTAGTAGCTAGCTTCACTTCCCAGGAGGTACTTCCGGTTGGAGTCTTATGCTCCAATAGCGTAATTTAGGGTCGCAAGAAGGATTTTTTTTAAATTCATCGGCATGATGTACAGAAACACATATACTGAAGTTTAACAGGAGTTGTGGTGCAAATATGAATATTAATATTGAGCGTAAATAAATGAAATAATTATAATATGTGCGAGGGCATCGAAGGCCAAGGTGACTCGAGGGCCTCACGCTACCAGGAGTTGACAGATGCGCGAGATGGTTGGAGGGGTAGAGAGTCACCTCCACCTTCATGTTTGACTAACAACATGCTATAAGCTTCGAACCACAGGGTTCTCCAACTAAATTCTACTGACAATGCTACTGATACCGTCGCCTATTGACCCTGCCTGAATTCAGCCAGTTAATGTGGGGCCCAGTCTGTCGTTACGTGAGAAGTGGTGGTTTTTATTTGATTGTTAGTCACTGAATTCTCCAGGAATTCCCATGTAATATTGCTTTGGAAGACGGGATATCCATAGTTTTCCGGGAAGTACAATAAACTAAGGACAAATTGAGGGTGGGTCCACATTTGCACAATCGTTAGGTGTTAGATATTTTATTTTATTATATATTTTGTTTTTGTGTTTGTGTGGATTACCTTGCTTGCATTTTATGAATAGGTGTGTAATGACCTAGGGTCATGTTAATTAATTACATTGATGTGTTCAACATCATCATTATCATCATCATCAATTATTTTAAATGCCATAGAAGGCTAGAGTGTTCATATTTTGTATTTTAAAATAAATATTGAGTTTTGTTTGTAACCTCACATCCAGGAGTGATCATAATTCTTGTCCACGCCTGCTATAGCTTTACCCAGAGGTACCGTTCATAAAGGTCCGTGTCTCTACCATTGAACAGCAGCTGAAGTGTACCCACGCCCATAACTTTATTATATTTCAGAGTAATATACATTCCTGCGCCATTCTAACAAAGTGGACGTAAAATAAATCAAATAAATGAAAAAATATTGTAGAGGTTAAAGACTTTAAAGTAGACCACTTTCAGCGACGTGTCACGTGTTATGTCAAATGCTGGTGGAGGTTTGATGAGAATAACAGCCACCGTGACTGACTTGTGATCAACTTGTTCTGCTCCTATGGCCAACATTCAATTTAATATTTAAAGGGATTATCCGTGTTTCTCCTCCTAATATCCACGCTACTCCTAACTTAAACTAGGCCAGATAGACGAGAGTCTACTATTTTACTATTCAAATGCAGTGAAAAACAAGATTAAACATTATATGATGAGTAGTTAAGCCAGTTTTATCATAATCTTGTATGCAAATCCCAATTTTTTTGTTAGGAAAAAATGTTATCAGCAAATTTGCATGGTATTGGAAAGTCTTGCATATACACCGAAAACCCATTAGTTGCCAGACAAGTGAATCCTTGGTGATGTCACCAGCGCTTGTCATAATGGAGCCATTATCTGAGTCTCAATCGATTCAAATGTACTAATTAATACATATCCACTCCAACTGTTTCAACTAACATGAAAGTATAGTTAATATGCCAAACACTGCATTCATTGCGGGATCAATATTGAAGGGAGCTACCCGGTGTAGGTGATTCACGAGACAAGCCAGAGACCAACGGACCTGTAAAATTACTTATTCCCTAAGAAGGACCGACAAGGTACAGATATTTTCCCATGAATTGGGTCATGTCCATATTCTAAATACTATTTCACAAATAATCCCTATTTATAAATGTTGGTCAACTTTTAGTAGCCCACTGCTTCAGTGGCTGCATGGTCTAAGATGTCACTCTCACAAGAGTAGACTGCTGGGGAGATCGGGGTCCGAATCCGGGTCGGGTGTACTAAAGGTGGTTTTCCCAAAATGGATTTACACACTATCTTTCTCTCCCCCACGGAAATGCGGGTACATTTCCTATAAAGCCAGCCTTACTCATCCTTAACACCAGCGTAATTAGTACGTATGCGTCAAGCCCGAACGAGTAGTAAGACGTGCTGCTAAAAAAGTACTTTTAGTAGGCCTACGTCGATTTTTGTAACTGTCACTTGTGTAAATCATTTACAACATTTTTTAATCTGATCAACGAACTGATTATTTATTCAGCGTTAGTTACATTTCACACGAAAGCACACCACCCAACAAATAGATAAGTAAATTAATGACCGGGACACTGTACTTTTTTTTCCCAAGGTTTAGCTGTATATGTAAATTTAATATGTCTTCGCCTTTACACGAGGTAAATGCTGGAACCGACAATGATCATGAATGTACTTAAGTAAACTCTAACAAAAATTATTTGGAGGCAGTGAAAATAAGCTATAATTATTTTCATACGTGCTCCAAAAATACAATTATAACTACAACCAAGAACTTATTTCAGTTCCGGCAACAATGAGCCAGTGGATCACTGATTGGTAATCGTTATTCTAGAGCATAGGTGCGGGTAGATCCCTACGGGACAAATGTAGATAAATTAATTATAATACATTACAACCTTTCATTCTATATTTGTTTAATTTATTGCAAAAATGAACGTCGTGCGCCATGTTTGCACGAACACAATTTTAACCATTCGTATAATTCTGTCGTTCCCAATTAGCTAAATACTGCAGACTCCTTGTTTTTATAAAACAAAGCCAAGGACCCCATCCTTTTGAAAATTTTGATATATCTATGATAGTTTTTTTAGTACTACGTCTTATTGCCCAGTTGGGTTATATGCATATGTACTAATTCACTTTAAGGGAAAGAACCCGAATATCGTCCCCCTTCATTCTTTGTTTGTTAAGTGCTGTAACCTACCGGTAGCTGGTGGAAGTTGTACCGAGAGCTAAAACAGCCATGTTGTGTGAGAATAGTGCAGTTGCAAGACGCGCAAGTGTGTCGTTGTATTAGTTTTTTGAAATCACAGTATCAGAGTTTTTGATAACATTAGTTTGATCAACAGCCAACCAAGCTAAGGTATGTTTTCTGCTTTCTTATTCACCCTGATCATAGAGTGGGGAGAACATTGCTCGTCTTTGTTTGACCAATAGTGAATTATCTTTATTTGTTTTAACAGTAAGGCCACCATATTGAAATGTGTTTAGATGCGCATTATCGTCCGCTAGCTAGTTCATAATTTCGCCCAGGGGGCGATATTAAGACTCCCAATTAAATTACAATATTTTAAATATTCCTTTCCTTTACATTGCAGATATCTTCACCAAATATTAAGAAACGTAAAACCTGGGATGCAGGCAACATGTGTGCCGCTGTTGCAGCAGTCAGAAAAAAGAAATGGGTTTAAAGAAAGCGTCAAAATCTTATAATGTACCTAGATCTACACTCAAAGATTATGTGAAAAGTAAAGAAGGAAGTGTTGAAAAAATTGTTAGAGGTAGTTTGGGCAGGAAGCCTGTTCTTCCTAATGAGCTTGGATATGAGTTGGTGAAATATTGTTTAATTATAGAGAAACATTTCTTTGGCTTAACGACAAGGGACATAAGGCACTCAAACTAGCCAAGGCATTCCAACTAGCCAAGAAAAACAGTCACACCCATTTTCTAACGAAAAAGAGGCAGTAGGAAAGAAATGGCTTTCACGATTCTTTAAAAGACATCCTCAGTTAATTCTTCGAAAGACTCAACCAACCAGTTTTCCCAGAGTGAAGGGCTTCACGCCCGAAAAAAGCATCAACATTTTTTGATAGGTTTGAACCCGAGATGCAAAAAATTAATTTCTCACCTAATTAGTTATTCAATGTTTATGAAACTGGACTCGCTGTCGTTCAACACAAAACAAGCAAAGTTGTGGCATTGAAGGGTAAGAGACAAGTGTTATCATCATTATCATCCACTGAAAGGGGTGCTCTTGTGACAGTGGTCATGTGTATGAATACCTCTGGAATGTTTGTTCCCTCGTAAGAATATGAAGAAAGAGCTACTAGATGGAACTCCCCCTGGAACAATTGGTGCCACTCACATGTCTGGATGGATACAAGTGGACAGTTTTACTAAGTGGCTCACACATTTCATTGCTACTGTGAAACCCTCACTTACAGACACGGTGGTTCTTGTCTTAGATGGGCACTACACACATGTTAGAAACCCAGACGTTATAGATATGGCTCGAGCTAACGGAATGGCAATTGTGTGCCTACCACCGCATTGTACACACCGTATGCAGCCGTTAGATGTGGCTTTCGGGAATCCGTTCAAAACATATTACTCCCAAGAAATTGAGAATTGGCTTAAAAACAACCCTGGTCGAGTAGTAAAAAGCTATCAAATTGCTAACCTAATGGGGAAAGCTTATGTGAAATCAGCTATAGTGGAAGTAGTAGTAATTGTATTCAGGAAAACTGGCTTGTTTCCCATGAATAGAAATGTTTTCCAAGATCATGACTTCATTTCAGAAGATCTACAGAAAAAAGAACAACGGTGAACCTCCTTTCACTGTACCAGCAGAAATAAATCCCGTTCCAACAATACAAAATAACAAAATTGCTGACCAGATTTCTCGCCAGGGTGCTGCAGTTCTTGTCACAGGATCACCACACAAAAACAAAGTAATGGATGATCGTGCTCTAAAAGAAGCCAATGAAAAAAGAAGCAAGAGATAGGCGAGAAAAGACAATTTTCATTACAAAATAAATCAGGGACTACGCTACCAAATCCGTCAACTTCTCAGAGAGGTAAGCGAGAAAAGAGGGGTAAGCTAGGACCACAGAAACGTTGCGATAAACGGAGCACGGTTTCCTCGTCATCATCAGAAGACGAAGATGACCACCTGAGATTTGTAGAAACGGATGATGAAGACGGTGAAAATGATGAAGATGCTCAGTGTTTTGTGTGTGATAAATGGTTCTCCAATGACAAACACGGTGAGAAATGGGTTCGGTGTACAGATTGTTATCGGTGGGGTCACACTGTATTTTGCGGTTATAACAGCAATAGAAAAACATTTATTTGTGAGATTTGTTTTGATGGATAGCTTTATGAATATATTTTAATATTTACATAGCTAAATAAACAGAGTATTACTTGATTATTCTAGTTATTTGTGATACTTCATGACTTTTTGTAGGGGTTGAAAGAGGGGGGCGATATTAGGAGCAATATAACCGTTCGTTTTTCGTACCTATTTCTAAAAATATTAAAAACACACAACTAGCTTTATTTTTTTTCAATTTCAGTTCAAGAAATTATAAATACATTGTTATTAGAATATAACTGATTAGTAAAAAAAAAATTTCCATAATTTCTCTGAAATTCAGATAAACAAAAAAGGGGACGATATTTGGCTACTTCCCCTTAATGGCCTTAGGGATTAGTAAGGTTATATTTCAAAAAATTGTACCCACATTTGTTTAGAGGAAGAGTAGAAAACCATTTTGGAAAACCACCCTCAGTACACCAGACCGAGATTCGAACTTCTATCTCCCTGTCATCAGCTCTGGCCTACTGGTGAGAGTAGCACGTTAGACCATGTGGCCACCGAAGCAGGTTCTATGGTTGTTAAATGTGTGTGTAGAAAATATTGGGTAGTTCCTAGTAAGCAAAGGATTTTAGGTATTCTTAAAAACAAACTATACATTTAGTGATATTAGCAAGCATAAATGACAATGATTTATTTAGGAAAGAAAGACGAATTTAATTTTAATAGAGTATATTAATAGTGAACATACTTATGACATGTCTAGCAGCTACTAAACCTAAATGGGATGGGATAAATCATGCCTATTTTTGTCCCAAGCAATCACTTTCACATTAGTTTCAATATTTTCAACTTTTAATCTCAAATCTTGATCAACATCGACCCGATTTCTATGCTATAAACTATAACAAAATGTTGAAAATGTTTGTTCACAAATATATGTGGCATAAAAGGGAACTAGATGTTTAAAAGCTTTTTCACCTAGCTTCTTATAATCAGGAAAAACCTTCGCCCAGAACATGACCAGTTTAAATTCTTTGAAAAATGATTTCAATGAACCGTCACAGGTCATGTAAAAAAGTGCAGCTTGATAGAGTTGTGAGTAGTACGTCACCACATTCATGAGGAATGCTTATTAAGAAGAATTCAGAGTGCACAACATTGACCAAAAAAAATAATACAAACACACACATATATATGTATATAGACACAACTTGTCAATCGTGACAGCTGCAAAACACAACCATTGGCTTATGAATACACAAAAGTGTACATGATTGAATTTAGAACTAGAATTAAAATCATGATTTTGCCTCAATATTAAAATTGAACTATATCCATCAAACCGTTTTGGCTGTAACCCTAGGTATAGGCAAACAGACAGACAGACCTGTAAAACAGACTGAGACCCACTTATTACTTTCTCTCTATCTTACAGGTAGAGAAAGTATGGTGATCGTCAAAAAAAATCGAACTCGAGATTTTGATGAATCTTGACGTTTCATGGCTTCCTGAATCCGAAAAAGTGGTTTTTGAATTCGTCCTGTCTGTCTGTCTGTCTGTCTGTCTGTACCTCCAACTAGAGCCTAAACTATTTTACCGATTGAGCTAAAACTTGATATCTAGGGTTTTCATAGGGTTGCCCCGAGGGGTTTTTGGAATTGGATTTCTACCCCTAAAATTAAGGGTAGTTTACTGAAGGGAAAAAAGAGAAAAAGACGATTTTGATTAAATTTCATTTATGAACATTAATAAATATTCCAAACAAAATGGCTACTCTCAATATTTCGGCAAAATCGCTTTAAGGGCTCCGGTCTGATGCGTAAATTAGCATTTTTTATAATAGCTCCGAAACTATTTGAGATATGAAATTACTTAGCATTACAAATATGTATATATATTTAAATTACAAATATTTTATTCAAAACATATTTTTATAAAATCGTTAAGTTTCAATCTATACGCAATTATATATGTATTTTTAACTTTTTGGACATTAAAGCTTTAGTATTGCGACCGTAAAAAAAACTAACCTGAAATGATGATGGATGTCGACGTCTCATGACCCCCCAACCCTAAAAAATAGTATTTGCAATGCCGTCTGTCTGTGTGTATATTAAAACTTAAAATTAAAGGTAGTTTACTGAAGGGCAAAAAGAGAAAAAGTCGATTTTCTCAAAATCGGCTCTAACGATTTTGATTAAATTTCATTTAACCAAAAATCGAAATTTTAATACGTAGTGTTGACCCTTGTGGAAGACATTAAACTGTTTGAAATGTTCTTAGGTGGACAAAGATGCGCCTCTTTTCTCATTGATTCTATATCATTGTATATTATTTTATGCGTGTTCTTATATGGAGTGGTGATAATACAATGTACATTATTCCGTTCAGAAATCTTACGAGTTTATAGAAAGAGAGAGAAAGTCTGTGCGGTGCGCCGTACCATTTATTACTTTCTCTCTATCTTACAGGTAGAGAAAGTATGGTGACCGTCAAAAAAATCGAACTCGAGATTTTGATGAATTTTGACGTTTCATAACTTCCCGAATCCGAAAAAGTGGTTTTTGAATTTCCGTCTGTCTGTCTGTCTGTCTATCTGTCTGTCTGTACCTCCAACTAGAGCCTAAACTATTTTACCGATTGAGCTGAAACTTGATATCTAGGGTTTTCATAGGGTTGCCCCGAGGGATTTTTGGAATTGGATATCTACCCCTAAAATTAAGGGTAGTTTACTGAAGGGAAAAAAGAGAAAAAGTCTATTTTCTCAAAATCGGCTCTAACGATTTTGATTAAATTTCATTTATGAACATTAATAAATATTCCAAACAAAATGGCTACTCTCAATATTTCGGCAAAATCGCTTTAAGGGCTCCGGTCTGATGCGTAAATTAACATTTTTTATAATAGCTCCGAAACTATTTGAGATATGAAATTACTTAGCATTACAAATATGTATATATATTTATAATACAGATATTTTATCCGAAACATATTTTTATAAAATCAATAACTTTCAATCTATACGCAATTATATGAATTTTTTTAACTTTTTGGACATTAAAGTTTAAGTATTGCGACCGTAAAAAAAAACTAACCTGAAATGTTGATGGATGTCGACGTCTCATGACCCCCCGAACCCTAAAAAATAGTCTTTGCAATGCCGTCTGTCTGTGTGCCTATAAAAACTTAAAATTAAGGGTAGTTTACTGAAGGGCGAAAAGAGAAAAATTTGATTTTCTCAAAATCTGCTCAAACGATTTTGATTAAAATTCGTATCTAGGCGTTGATTAAGATTATAAATAAACTGGCTATTTTCATTATTCTATGAAAATGATTTTTAGGGTACATTACAGAAGCGTTAATTTCCGTATCCCACAACTATTGGAGAAACTAAACAACTTATCATTGCAAAATTGTAGGACTATTAGAAATAAAAAACTTTTATTTGACATATATTTTTATAAAAGCAACAGTTTCTGAGATATTTGCAAATATATTAATACAATTTTGTGAGCTTTAGTTGTAAACATATACTACTTAAGTCTTAACGCAATAATTCTCCAATGCCATAGAGTAATTAAATATAAGTATTTAAAAAAGTATGTTATTTTTCCTTAAATCTCTTAGGAGAAATGTTTGCATAGCAATGATCTATCTCCATTTTAGAGTCAATAGTCAATATTTACATTTTTTATTGGTCAAAATGTATAAATTAATAATTAAATATCAATGCGATGACTTGAAGATCTGCAACACCTTATAAAATGTTAAAACTTTAACCAAAATCGAAATTTTAATACGAAGTGTTGACCCTTGTGGAAGACTTTAAACTGTTTGAAATGTTCTAAGGTGGACAAAGATGCGCCTCTTTTCTCATTTATTCTATATCATTGTATATTATTTTATGCGTGTTCTTATGTGGAGTGGTGATGATACAATGTACATTATTCCGTTCAGAAATCTTACGAGTTTATAGAAAGAGAGAGAAAGTCTGTGCGGTGCGCCGTACCATTTATTTTTAGTTTGTGAGCACATAAAACGTAAATAGCCATCAAATTCTCGAGGAAGGAATTGTTAACGACTACAATACTTTATTTATATAAGAAAGTTAAAAGAAATTCGCTAATGTTGGTATCTTTCAAACACAAATTTAAATGGAAAGTCATATTTCCAGTGAAATGATTGTTGGTCTTCTAACATAACATGGAAAAAAATCGGGAAGCATAAAAAGGTAAAGTAGGAAAAATTAATTTTGAAGTTTATTTGAAAGTTTATTCCATAGGGAAGGGTACAAATGAATGAGATGGGTTAAAATGACCACACTATTTATGGAAGGAAATTTTTTTTTAATACAACCGCTCCTCACTTTATCTTCACACCCCACACCCCTATCGGGGATTTTATCGTTTGAACGCTGAAATTATATCTCGGGGAGCAAGAGACCTGGGAAGGAGAAAGGGGGAAAAAAATCCAGTCCACTCATTTCCAAGGTATATAGAGTTCGCGCATATGAATCCTGCCGCGGATAGATCGTGCGCGTGGGTTGCAGCAGCGCACGGTGATATACCCCCCCCCCCCCTTTCACACCATTACGAATCTAGTGATACGTTCATCCCCATGGTTAAAGTCGTGGTCAAGCACAAGTCTGAGCGACTCTGGTTCGAAATGTAGCTGACGATTTTCCGCACGTCTATCACAGATTCTGCCTTAAAATATGAATGAAGAATGACTCTGGGCACGGGATGACTCCAGAACAGCTCAATGGTTAGAGAATTAACGTACTAGGTCTAGGGTCCCGGCTTCAATTCCTTTTTACAAGTGCCATTTTTTCCATTTAAAGACTATAATATTTAGTTGCGGCTGTAATCGTAACTAACAAATACAATAGCATTCCCCTCAGTTGCTTCGCGTCTCGCTAGTCTTTCAAGCCATCCGCACACTCACAATAAAGTTGTAGGGATGATGGAAGTAAAAGTGTATTTGACCTTGCGTGGAGAAAAAAACACCTTAGGTACTCCAGAACGGAATTTGAAACCAAACTTCCCCGTCACCGGTAAACATGACGAGACGAGACTGACAATTCAGCACAGGAGTGGGGGTAGATGTTTTATTGCAAAAAATTTATTGAAAGTCACTAATGTGGAAATATTTATTATTTTCTTAGCAATTCTATATTATCAATCAAAAGTGTTCATTAACGCTTCTAATAATAAACACTTCCTAAAGGATTTCTCTCTAATTGGCTCTTTCGTAACTTATTTAAAGAATATAAAATATTAACAGAACTACGCGGTTGTAGCTACAAGATATATTTCAGTGCATGAAATAATAATTTAAAAAGTATTAAGCTGCGTCCAGACGAGCGAGCCGAGCCTTGAGCTGCACCACGTCGCGAGCCGAATCTCAACATTCCCACGAGCCATATTTTGCTTCATAAGGTTACGTATTTCGGTGGATGACACACACAATGAACAGGAAAAAATTAAAATTTGCTAGCACGGCATAATTTATCTACACCTTGCGATAGAGAGAGAGATAAAAAAACAGGACAGACGATAGTGGCAAACTCAAATGAACTTAAGGCGAGCGGAATAGAGTGGAAATAGTTTGCTCCACTAACTTAAATTTCAAGAAATCAGTGGTCAATACAAAAAATCAGCTCGAATGTCACCAAGAGATTAAGCATCTACTTATTTTGATTGCGCCGACAGTGAAAACAAAGTTTACGTTTAAGAAAATCTATAAGTGGGCAGTAAAAACTCGCAATAACATTTATACGTTTCTTAACAACCTGGGACTCTTATTCCAGTTGAAGGACTCAAGCTGGCAAAAGGAGCGCAGCAAAAACCTCCTAAGGTTGAGAGTCTGTTTCTTACTTGTCTGTGACCTAAGGTGACAGTTTATTCTTTGTTTACCCCTCTCTCCCCAGGAGCAGTTTCAAACTTATTTTAAGTGTGCAATAATATTTATAAGAAAAAGTATTACAATCGTTGTACAGTTTACAACACGCGAGTAATCATTTAACTGTAAATATTTTTTTAATGATTAAATTTTTTTATTTTTGCAATTAATATTTAATATGTCAATTATAAAAAAAAAATTCAAACAAAATTTCAAGGTGTAATAAAATTTACAACAAGCAACTGCCCAGCTAATATATCAAGCACTTGTGAAGGAAGGTTATTTAGAAATAAACACTAAGTTAAAGTTTCATGTGTTTCGGCTCGAGGCTCAGCTCGCAGCATCGTCCAGTAAATTTTGAGCCGAGCCTCGTAACATCCTTTGATGTTCGTCAAAATACCGACATTCACTGGGTTGTTGCGATAATTCTGACGAGCCCATTTATCCAACGTTAACGGGGCTCAGCTCGTTAGTCTGGACGCTGCTTAATATTCGCACTCTTATCCCCTTATCATCAAAATAAATATTTATTATTCTAACTTTCTTTGAGCGAGAACCATAAGAAAGATTAATTTCAAAATAAAATCGTTTTATTTTGTAAGCACATGCACATGAATGCAACCTAAAACATTTTTTATGACTCACGAACAGCCTTATTTCGTCCGTTTCACCATCTTGATTTATAAAGAAAAGGCAACCTTTGAGAAGCTTTCGTTTGTAAAGCATTTTTAGGTGAACCAAAGAGGCTGCTTCCACAAAAAAATAAACATCCAAATGGTTATTTTCCTAAGTTTGTATTTCAATCATGAGAAAAAACTTAAAAGGAAAAAATAATTAAAAACAAAATGGTTACCGCTTAGGTGGCCGCATGGTCTAAGGTGCTACTCTCCCAGTAGAATAAATTGAAGATGACGGGGAGATCGAGATTAGGATATCTGTCGGGTGTGCTGAGAGTTTTTTTTCCAAAATGGTTGTCCACTCTCCTTCCACGAAAATGTGGGTACAGTTTGACTGCCAAAGGTGGCTGGCTGCAACTCCACATATGGTCTTGCAGATGATATGGAAAATGAATATATGAGAGTAGATCTAGCTGCTAGTTACCCTGCATAGCCTAGATACGTCAGCCTTTTTGATCCCTATACCTTGACTCATTCGACCTCGCTGAAAGTCTGGGGCATGTTGGAGGCGGATCACGTACTCAGAGGTTGGGGGCTGTTTCAAAACGTCAATAGCGTCGAGCCCTCCCCAATGCTCAGATAGACTCAACTTACGATACGACAACCATTCAAATAATGTAGATTCGTGGAATTAACTCTCCCTCGCTCCATTTTCAGATTTTAATAAAAGCGATAAGCCACCCCTTCCTTCCTCTGTATGAGGTGTTATAATTTAAAAAAATTCAAAAATGGAAATACAAATTATAAAGACTCATAATCAATGTTTAAATATGAAAGGGCAAAGGCCACACATATGGTTGAAAATATACCCAGGGAGAAAAGAAGGTCAGGAGGGGGAGGTGGGAATATCTACTGTATGTATTGTTTAATATGTGAGTTATAGAGACAGAACCTTGTGTGACAGTTCTAGATGTTACTTGTACATTTTTTATGTCACTGCGTCCAACCATCCGTTCGGGCTGTACTCAATCATTCATGTTAATAGTTGTTTTCGCGGCGCTTGTTTCAAACAATTATTTTAATAGGCCTACTTTCTTGCATGTTCGTTTCGCTGTTCGCGGCACAATTTTTTTTAGCACCGTGTTTATTACGCTTTCGGTTTATTCACATATGTATTAATTTCACTAATGATTTTAGGGGCTAGTAAGGTTATATTTGGAAGAAAGGTACCTGCATTCGAGTGGAGGGAGCGGGGAAAACCATTTTGGAAACACAACCCTCAGTGGCCTACACCTGACTGAGTTTCAAACCTCGATTTCCCCATCATCAGCAGTCTAGTCTACTGCGAGATTAGCGCCTTATACCATGTGGCCACCGAAGTGGGTGTCAAAATTATAGCATGTATCAGTTAGGTGGATGAAGCCAGAGCTATTTTGATTAACTTTACAATAGTTAGAAAATGCCAAAGCTACCGTGAACAGACTATTACATTCTGTGGTTAATTTAGTCGTCGTTAGTAATAAAGTGAAAACGCGAAACCTTAAAAATTCATAGATCCAATGCGCTTTGCATGTGACTTCCATATCGTGCCAAGAGAACTTTTTATTTTAAGTTTAAGTGTATTTTTATTTTCAACACCAATCGGTTTATAATTTATAGAGTTAAGCATTGAACTTGTAACAAATCACAAGGTAATAATAATAATAATACCTAAAATGGTTTTGCGTGTTTACGAAAACCAACCACAGAAAAAAAAAAATCACTGTGGAAAAAACTGCAGTAACGTGCTTGTTTTATCCACGCGTACCTTGCGCCGGTGGCCGAGGGGTCTGAGACGTTTAGCTCTCATTGCATTGATGGAGAGGTCAGTATTTGAATCCCGGCCCCGCGCACATGTTATTTCCCCCATCCTTTCTCCACGGTAGTAAGAGTACATTTCTTTAAGCTAGCCCTCCTGATCAAGTCGTTTGTATCCGTTGTGTTAAACGTAGATGACAAGTAAAAAGCAGTCAATAAATAGGTATATAAGAACGCAATTTGGTATATCTATTGATCTCTTACTTACCCACCTCAGTGGCGTGGTTAGCTAACGCGATAGTTTTGTGTTGAGCTAGTCTGCCGAGGACAGGGAGATCGATGTTCGAATCTCACTCTGGTGAACTGGGGGTGGTTTTGCCTAATCCCCCACCACGCAAATGCGGGTTCACTTACTCTATATTCAACTTTCCCAATTTATAACCCATTAGCTTAAAGTACTTATGCGTATAACCCGAGCGGGTAGTAAGACGAGGTGCTAAGTATTATTTATTTAATTCGTACCTTCCATTTACAAATAAGTAAAATAATATCAATTTGTTGGGAGTTGGTTTTTGAAAAGATTTACTTTGTGTGCAAGTTGGTTTAGGTTAGGTAACTTATTTGTTTTCTGTTAGTGTGTGTCTAATTTTAAATTTTTTTTTAAATGTTTGATGCATTAGGTCAAATAAAACAAAAAAATTGCAATTTTTTGCGTTTGTGTATTATAATTAATAGCTATCGCATAATATATATCTACATATTAAAAATGCATGAGTATATGGAAGATACAGGTATGTCACTATATACATATATATATATACATATAAAGAGAGCGGAGGGGGTAAAGGGATGTTCACGCATTGAAGAATTTGACCTAAATAATTACAATAATGCTTATACATACTCTTATATAATAATGAACCGGCATTCTCATGATAAGAGAGGGTAATAAAAACACCCCTTGGGGCATCTTGTCGAGAATGTTTTCCTGTGGATCAATGTCAAGTGCTATTTCCATTGGCCTTCATTGTTTAGTGTGGTGTAGTGTATCTGTTCTGGAGCACTATGTAAAAACTTGACCCTTCTTCTTTTGGTAGCTTAGACAATCTTGCCTCCTTGGCTATTAGTGTGTATAATATATATATATGTGTGTGTGTGTGTGTGTGTGAATTAAATCACAGGAAGACCAAAAAACCAGCCATGTCTAAACTCGTTGACCAATCTGTGTAATATTTTGGTGACCTAGTTGTACGACAGATATGGGCGGAAGGAAGGAGACAAAGCACTGCCATTCCCCTTATTTTTACTTTATTACAAACATACTATACTTTTAGTGGGCAGCCTATTTTTAAAATAGTTGATTCATCTAGATGAAAATAGAGCATGTGAGAAACGGCCAAAGACGGGCTTGAAATTAAGAAGGAACTAACCTTTTGCAAACTGCTTGAAACTACCATCAGTTTAATACTAATTAGTAATTACTCACTAAAGTAGCGAATGGAAATGCTTCAAGACTATAACTGGCTGAAATATTTTAAAACAATGAGGAGTGTACCTGGTTCAAAACAATGACGGTTGGAACTGCTTCAAGACAATGGCGGGTGGAACTGCTTTAAGACAATGACGAGTGGAATAGCTTCAAGACAATTAAAGTTGTAACTGCTTCAAGACAATGACGGTTGTAACTGCTACAAGACAGTGACCGTAGGAACTATTTCAAGATAGTGACCTGGTGAATCTGTTTCAAGACAATTAACGTAGGAACTGTTTCAATACAATGACCTGGTGAATCTGTTTCAAGACAATGACAGGTGGAACTGCTTCAAGACATTGGCCTAGTGAAATGGGAGGGAAACTTCATGAAGATATTATCTGATGTTAGTTGATGTGTATTAGTTAATTTTTTGTATTCATAACCACATTTCTAGCACTACGGTTTGAAACTTCGCATTATGTTGAAAAACTCCTGTACAAACAGATTAAATTCGAACTACGACCATATAAAAAGAGGCTACCAAGTGCAATGCAAGTGTCATACACTAGAGTCTTGACCGATTGGTGGTTATTAGCGACTTATTCTGTATTATTTTAGTCAAATTACTATGTTGGGGGATAGTTTTAGGAAATTATTCAAATCTTGTCTAACTAAAGAATGGCAAACTTCAATTTATAAAGTTAGCAAGAATATTGTTCATTTGATCGGAGATCTAAAATAAGTTGGAGTGTCTTCTGCGCCCGACAAAGTAGAACGCTACCATCCTCCCACGCTGAAGGCGTATTACCTCCGATACTAAATAAACGAGTACTTCAACCGTAACAAATGCCTACGATGCCATCAAAAGTTAATGAGTTAATTAATTGTTTAGCTTGAGAAGGTCCTAACACTCTTGTCAACAAGAACACGAAACACACTATCTAGGTCCAGGAACGTCCGACCTTATATACAGTGATTGCAACAAGTTTTAATTGTTCACCAGTGGGCACGTGGATTAAATAACAAACTCATCTAGCTTGACTTTATAGTGACGGGGAGGTCTAGGTTCGAATCCCAGCCGGGTATATTAATCCCTAAGCTACATTTTCTTGAATGGGTTACCATTCTACTTCCACCCCTAAGAATGAGGGTACATTTACTCCAAACTATATCCTATTTATTCTTATCCCCACCAGCGTAGTTAATATGCATATAGCCTGGACGAGTAGTTAAAAAGACGCAAAAAAAAAATGGCTGACCTCTGTTGCTCTTTGCGATTATGTATTTTGTAGATCTTTCTTTCATTATTTTATCCACTTAGCACTTCATGACATAAACAGTGGATAATTGGGGCTAAATACAAATTGGGCTAAAACACAGAACCTTGGGCAAAACCTACTGAAATTGCAGTTCTACACATTAGGCCTAGCTTACTTTTATTATCAAAATAGCTTCTTAGCAAAGCTAAAATATATATCAAAATTGGAAAGTTCATCTTTAAGAAAGTGGTCAGTTAGCATAATCTACTAAAAGGACATCTTAAGAAAACACTACTCAGCGCATAAATAAAGGAAAGTAGATAATATAATATTTTAAACTTTTGGATAAGATTCTTTCAATGTCGAGTAGGCTTTTCAAAACCTTAATGCTAAGTTTTTTTGCTAACAAATTGAAACCCACTGTAATGGCTGCAAGGTTTAAGGCGCTACTTTCACAGTAAAGTGGATTTCAGATGACGGAGAAATCGGGGTTTGAGTCTTGATAGGGTGTACTGAAGACCGTGTAGTTTTTCATAAATTGTTTCTCAATCTCTAATTGAGCAAATGCGGGTATATTTTAAATACATTCTACACAACATTAGGGTAAATATGCAGATAGCCTATATGTATAGTAATAGGCAAAGCATAAACACATATAAATAAATATATTATAAATTTACATAATATTAGCTCATAACCAAATAATATATTTTATAAGATCTCAACCTGCATCAAACCAAAGTCTCCTAAACGTGTTTTTGACCATAAATCAACTATCCACGTGTACGAGCATCAAGTAATTTAAAAACTAGCACATCTTTAGGATCATGGTGCGGAAAATAGAATTTCAATCAAATACACTCTCTTGGAAATAAGAATGAGTAACAACAATGGGTGGAAGGGGATGAAATGGAAGATGGTGAGCCCATCCGGAATCAAACTCCGACCTCAAGACTCACACAGCTAGGTGTTCTTACCTCTCATAGGATGTGTTTAAGATAAGTTTTTAAAAACTATATCGCCAACCCTGTGCAATTACATCTTGTACAAATGGCAGGATGAGTGAATGTGATTCAATGATAGCTCTAGGATCCGAGGAATTCATACGGCCATCACAGACTCTACCTTAAGCTATGTATGAGTAATAATGACCTTGAGCACGAGACAATCTTTGAATAAATCAGTGGGAGAACATTATTGCACTAAGCCAAGGGTCCAGGGTTCGATGCCATGTATAGCTATCAGTCATCGACCATATTAAATTTATTTGAGGTATGTACCCAAGTGCATGGCGTACATATGTTCATTTCAACCTGTAGTAAAAAAATACTATTTTTTTAAATATCAAGGATGAACTTAATTATGTAGCACATATTGTATACATATACATAAGTAGATAAACAAAAACACTATCGTGGTTGATTGTGAGAAATAAAGTGTTGAAAGTATAATAAAATGCTTCACTTATGTGCCAGCCAAATGTTATACGCTACACTGCAAACATGCACATAAAACATGTGTTTTACGGTATAGCAACATATGTGCGACGCATGGGATGAGGGATGCAGTGGAAAAATGACTCATACGCCATCTACTTCGGGAAGACATAAAACGTCTAATACAATAGTGATTCCGGAAAATTTAAGTTTTTCTTCTAACTTTAATACTGTGACTTTAAAATACTAACCTTAAGATATAATTTTATATTGTGTGTTCGAATACAGATTCACAGCAGCTCAAGTTTCCAAATATGTTCATTGGCTAATGGCTTTATTTAATTACTCAAATAATAACAAATATAAATAGTTACAAAGCGAATATTGGCATAAAGAATATTCGACAAAGAATGAATCCATATAGAACACACTATGGCATAGTGAATAACTCCACAAATAACGTATAAATAAGCGTATAACCCAAACGGGTAGTAAGACACGGTGCTAAAAAGAAAATATTTTGGTGTAGAGAATAATTTGACAGAGAAACTAAAATGGCATAGCAAATAGCTTGACAGAGAACGCATACTGGATTAGAAAATATCGCCAAAGAGAACGCGTTTTGACGTAGAAATAATCTCCCCAGATAGCCCATATTGTCGTATATAGCTCCAAAGGGAACGCGTAATGGGATATATACATATATATATAAACCTCCTAAGAAGACAAGTTGGCGTGGATAATTATCCATTCCTTCAGCCATTAGGCCAATTCCACATGGAGAAGACCTTCCTGCCTCTCTTTCTCCAGCTGTTTTAAAGAACATGGCAGAAGATGATGTTGAAAGTGAACTTGATGTAATCTCTGAAGCCAATAATGATGATGTCTACAAGCCTGAATACGACTTTACTCCACAAAGTTTCTTGCAGAGCGAACTTAATGATCTAGTACGTGATCTGAATTTTCCTAAGGAATCTGCAGAACTACTTTGCTCCCGGCTTAAAAGTAAAAATCGTCTGGCACCAGGAACACATTTTTCATGGTACAGACACAGAGGACAAGAACTAGTTCCTTTATTTTCAAAGAACGATTCCTTGGTTTACTGCAATAACACAAACGAGTTTATGAACTTCTATGGCATTGAACATAATCCTAATTAGTGTAGACATTTTACTGGCTCATCCATGAGGAGCCTCAAAGGCGTGTTACTACACAATGGGAACGTGTATGGGTCTATTCCTGTGGCCCATTCAGTTGAAATGAAAGAGATATTCGAGAACATCAAGGTACTGTTAACAAGTACCAAGTATGCGAAACACAAATGGCTAATCTGTGGTAACTTAAAAGTTATAGGAATTCTATTAGGACAACAAGCTGGGTACATGAAACTATCTTGCTTTCTATGTGATTGGGACAGTCGGGAAAATCAAAGGCATTGGAGTGTGAGAGTTTGGCCAGAGCGGAGGAATTATGTGCCTGGAACTAAAAACATATTGCATGAACCGCTTGTAGACCCCCAAAACTCTTGCTTCCACCACTACACATCAAACTGGACTTGATGAAGCAGTTTGTAAGGGTTCTACCACAAGATGGGCCTTGTTTCAAGTACCTTTTTATGAAATTTCCCTTCATCACCCAAGAAAAATTGAAAGCTGGAGTTTTTGTTGGTCCACAAATCCGCAAACTGATGAAGGACGAAGATTTTGAGAAAACGATGAATGAGAGAGAAATAGACGCATGGACCGCCTTCCAATCTGATATCGAAAACTTTCTAGGGAATAACAAAGATCCAAATTACAGAAACATTGTTAAAACAATGTTGGAAAACTTCAAGAAGTTGGGTTGAAATGGAGGATCTGCAAGGAAGTCAAAAAATAGAAAGTTTGAAAATTAATGGAACACTGGTTACTATTTTTTGTTACAGAATAGCCACGAAAGTATTAGGATAGTTCTTTATAGTATTAGGACAGGTCCCTACAATATTTAAAAAATGTGTTTGTAAAAAAAAGTCTTGTGTTTGAATATAGTTGTGCTTAAAATAGCTAAAAATCTTGAAAACATAACCTCTGAATTTGTGTAAAAACCTGACGTGATAGAAAAAAATGAAAGTCATTTCTAGAATCAGCATGAAAAATAGATTCAAGAACACCAACTTTTGAGAAATCATCTGAGAAAAAATTAAAAAATGCAGACTAGTGTAATAACTCCACAAAGAGTAGGCATATTGGCGTAGAGAATAGCTCTACAGATAGTTCATACTAGCCCAAATAATAGCGCCACAGATAATCTATATTGCTGTAGAAAATACATTTAGATAAAACGCATATTGGCGTGAAGATGACCTCGATAGAGAAAACATACAAACGTGGAGGGTAAAATATTACAAACTGGCGTACACTGTAAAGACTAACTCAAGATAAAACGCAGGATGGTGTGTACAACTTTACAAATAAAGCTATGTGGTTGTAAGTAGTTGGTGCATATAATATATTAGGGAAAAAAGGACAAATGGTTATAGATGCTAGAGATATAACTTATATACTTGTATATAAGCTCTTATGTATTCATGTATGAATACTAACAATGTTCGCATTCGCAAACGTTACATTACATAAAGTTACAATCTTCGAGACAGATTATTGATTCCAGCTGCGAGTCACAAGGACACGTGTTAGCTATTCCACTTGGGACGCGCAGAAAAGTAATCATACAACAGATTAAAACTTTTTAAAAATGGTCTACATGTTCAACTCGGTTTTTGGACAATTCTTCGGATTTATTGAAGCGATCTTGGAAACATTTTTATTTTATTTTTTGTGTTTGATAAAAGGTCTTGGAAGAAACTTTTCCAGTATTATTTCAGAAATTGGACCAGGTTTTATTTATTTTGTTGGGATCTCTACTTTACCTCTTTTAGTTCGGAGGAAATTCGTTTCGGTGGCCGCATGATATAGGGCATTACTCTCGCAATATACTAGACTGCCGAAGACAGGGAGATCGGGGTTATATCCCTGTCGGGTGAACTGAGGATGGTTTTTCCTCAATTGTTTTCCACTCTCTTTCCACCAAAATGCGCAAACACTTCTTCTAAATTCAACCTTCACAATACCTAAAACATTCATGTAATTATTAGTACACAGGAGTATAACCCAAACGGGTAGTAAGACGTGGTGCTAAAAGTTGAAGGGAAGGGGCGAAAGGACAATAATTACAAATATATCATAGTCAATGGCTCACCGCTGATTTCTGATTAAACTTAGCACTGCAGCAATATTGATGAGTAGATAGATTTTTTTTTTCAAATAATGATTTTGTTTTATCATTCTGGTAATACCGGTCGTAGCCGTTTTATTTATGATTTATCAAAAAGAAGTATTTTGTTACTGGTTTAAAACTGAGAATATTTCAAATCTTAGACGACTTTGATTAGGGAAATACGCTGAGCAGCCCAACACACAGCCTCCGATAAGTCGGTGAAAAAAAGTGATAAATATGTATAAATATAAATTAGGTAATCATTTTATTTTTGCAACAAACTGTATCGTAAATTTTAAATATGAATTCAAATCCTTGTAAAAAAAATTTCTCCATTTATATCTGACCAACTTTATCAGGCTTATATAATAAACTGATAGGCTATACATTATTCTGCAGCAATTTTTTGTACTATTAATTTTCAACGTCCATGCAATTTCTAAAACTACCAGTGATAAAAAGATTCCATTTTGGTTTTATGTTCCCCTTCATTCACTATTGGTGGGATGTAATGGAAGGAAGAGCGAGTCAAGGTCAGTAGATTTTAGTTTTTGTATAAAAAAATATTTTGAGTTTAAATAAAAATATTGCTCCAGTAGATAGATTCAGTTTAATTTTCTAAATAAGCTAAACCTTTCTTGAATATTTATCATGCACATAGAAAAATAATACTTTTATTCATGTAGGTATTTTGGAATCTGTGAAATGAAGCAAGTTTTTCCCCAATGGCTTTATTGTTTGTTTATAAGATTAAAGAGAGTTGATTTCATCACCATTTTTGTTCTTGAGTACTTATGCGTATTGTTGTGAAAAACTAAACAAATATAGTTCCTATTTGGGGAGTAGGGCATGTCCTTGACCCAACACACCCATTTTTAATACAATGAATGACAATGATTGGTAAATATCGATACCAGTGTAAAAATAGCAAATTCTTTGATTAACCTTAAAGCTAGTTTTCGGAGAGCCGTATTTTTATATGAGCGGATAAAATTATCACCAATTTGTACAGTTCTATTTTCTTACATTATCAAACACACAAAATAAATATGATAGCATAATATATTTTTTTTAAAGGGCACACAGTTTTTTTATCCCTTCCTGAAGATACATTTCCGATGGCACAAAAAAAAATGTTAAATTTGTCCAACAAGAGGCGAGATGAAAATTCTATCAGTCTTCTACAGTGATTCTCTGAAGTGGCAAATTCACAGGGGCAAGGTTTGTATATTAAAAGGTGACGTAACGATCCCGTAGATTCACAGGCTTTGTCGACCTGTGTCCAACTACAGGAAAATAAAAACTCCTGCCATACCTCGTTACCCATAAATATTATTCTAGTTTTGAGAAACTAATGTGTTTATTTTTTGTACTAATACTTTTCTTACAAGAAATATATTTTACAAAAGTTTGTTATTTTTATTACAGTTGAAAATCGCCCTAAAAGTAGGCCTAATACATATATGAATTGACAAGGTTTTCTCTTAAAGTTGAAAATGTGCGAGAAATAAAGAGATTAGAGGAGGTGAATGATTTGAAACCTTCAATCGTTTCTATCTTCATCCTCCTCACTCAAAATATAATTAATTATATGGCAAACACATCAACCACTCCCCCAAGTCATTTGCTTCCCATTTAATAAAATGAATTTCAACTATACAATTTTGGCTTATACGTGAATAGTATCCTAAACCATTTTAAATTGACGGACGCAATCGTATAATCTTTTATTTAATATTGTCTTATATAAACCACATTTTTATTAGAAGTAAGAGAAAATTAACAATAAATAAAATCATTTAAATAAACAAATAAAATGTAAAAATAGTATATTTCCAAAACCTCACCATTCTTACTGGAGAAAAGGACAGACCCTTGATGAGTGTGTGTGTCTCAGGCTGTGGATTGGGAGGGGGTAGAGAGGAGGGATAACGGATTTACCATCAACCTCTTCTCCAACATCGCTAATGTTTATCATAAGAGCTGAAAACAAATGGATTAGCCTGTAAATAAAATGATGGGGTGTCGAATGCATGGACTACATTTCAAGACCAGACTAAGATTTGATATTAAAACTTTACACATGTTTAGTCTTTATATCTTTATATTGTATTATTTAATAAACATTTCATTATTGTTTACTTAGATAAATATTTATTAAATTAATTCATTATTAATTTATATAATTATCACATTTTTCTGTCTACCACCCTTTTTCAGTAATTTATTTTTGTAAGAGTGGTACATTTTGCTACTTTGTTCTTTTACGCACGTTTTCTCTAGTCCGCAAAGTGTTTCTATAAAAGGTGGACGTGCGTCACCCCACGGCTCACAACTCTTGTCACTACCATTCAGTATAACTTATTTTAATAATAATAGTCCATCTTTCTCGGACATAATTAAGTGTTTGAAGTGAACACCAAATAAAGACGTGTGGTTCTTCAAGTTCGTCATCGCAACCCCAGGTAGGCCTACTTGGGTCATTATCATCGGATCTTCAGGAGCAGGTAGGATTTCACCATGTCTACTTACGCAAACATTTAATCATTATTTTTCAATCAAATTAAAATCAACACACATTAAAAGTGGCCCTAAACTTCCAAATTGTATCATATGCGTTATATACTCCGTCCTCCGCCCCTGGTCCAAGTACGCCAACATCATCCGCGGGATAAAAGTGCTGAGCGTGAAAAAACTGGAATGAACGACGCGGCGCGGCCTAACATTCTGAGAGACGGGTCCTGTAAAACACAAGGGCGAAGGGTGTCGCACTCTGCCGGCCTTAGACGGAGTCTCTTCAACTCTAACAAAGCTGCTCTGAACCCCATGAATCGATTTCCCATCAGACCTCTCGCCAATAACTGATGATTGAGGGGACGAAGAATAACAAACAAAACGCAGTTCTTACATATTCGTGTCATTTTGTTGTTGAGACAATCGTTCTGTACAAGGTAACTCTTGTGAGCTTTTTTAGCACCATGTATTACTTACTATCCGTTCGGGTAATACGCCTATGTACTAATTACTCTAATGTGGTAGGGTGGTAGGGAATATGAAGGTTGAATTTAGAGGAAGTGTATCCACTTTTGCAGAGAGGGAGAGTAGAAAACTGTTTAGGAAAAATCCTCCCTCGATACATCCAAAAGGGAAATAACCCTGATCTCCCCATCATTGGCAGTCTAGGCTATTGCGAGAGTGACGCTTTTAAACATGTGGCCACCGAAGCGGGCTTGTGAGTTGTAAAATTATTGACGTTAGTATTGATGATGCACGCCTGAGTGGGGGACATAAAGGGCCTTTGCTCCCCCCCCCTTCAACCCGAAGCACGCAAAAAATTCTAATTAAAGATTAAAACTAGAGATGAGCCACTCGAATCCCCAAATCCCTTGAACTCATAGGGATATTCGAGATTTAAGGATTCAAAAAGTCTGATCCAAGATTCGAAAAAAAAAAAGTCAACTTTATTTGTCTTTATTATTTTCAGAGCTATTATGATGCTTATTGGTGGCTTACACCAACATGGCTATAGAACAAACCAAACACCCATACCCCAGACCATTAAATTACCACTTATGTAAAAATCGAAATTAAAGAAATTAAATCATACCTATGTGGGAAAATTAGACATTCTAATCATGTTTTCTAAGATTCAGATTCATGATTCGGGTTAAAATAAGAGTGGATTCGATCTAACTCTATTTACAAAACAGATAAAGCACAATATACCAGTGAGGGTATGTCGAATACGTTGCCTATAATTTAAGATAAGGCTTAGGACGTTATATTTAAAAGGTATATTGTTCTACACATTAAACATGCCCCTAAAATTCCCAATTAAATAAAAGGAGTTTAGAAATACTGATTTTCTAAAATTATGTCCCCTTATTCCCTGAAGTAAGTTTATGTATGCACCAACGGTTTGTTTAGTTGTTGTTAGTGTTATAAGTGTGCGTTTAATTTGTGTAATTAGTATGACACTTATAGCATCTTATAGTCCCCACAAGGAAAAGTAACCAAAAATCAAGTGAGTTTTATCCTAAATAATGAACTGTTAAGTGAGATGGACATAGATAAACCATTTAGATTAGTCCCCACCCAATTTTAATTTTTCACAAAAATCCCACATCCCTCTACTCCTCTCTCATTTTACATCCCTCTACTGTCCCCTTTCATTTTTCACCCCTCTACTCTTCCCTCTCTTGTTTAATCCTTCTCTCCCCTCTCATTTTCCCCAAAAGTCCAACATCCCTCCACTCTACCCTTAAATTTTTCACGTTTTTTTAGTAACTTAATTAACGTACCTAAATCATTCTCAATAATATAATATTGAAAATAAGATACATGTATAGTTTACATATTTAATAGTAGGTCTAAAACATATCAATTATAAGCTTATTTTCCTAATAAAAAGGAACATGAATAAAATCATTTTAAAATACTTGACATTTTACCAGTGAATTCGTAGTCACTAGGCAGTCTATCTCAACACGTAACTAACGCGTTAGCTAAATACGACACCGAGGCGGGTTAAGTACTAGACATTGTTACAGAAACATGTTGGAGAAAAAGAAAATAACGGTTTACCAATGAGAATAAAATATATTAAATAATATACTAATATAGAGACATATGAAATAAATGAGCATCATGGTTCACCAAGCTATGTCACCGGAAGTTGTTTATTTTCATTATTATGTCGCCCCTGCATAAGAGATAGCTTATGCTTCGATATGTAGCTTTGTAATTGCACTGCTATAGATCCCCTTTAAGATCATTTTTAAGTTTTTTTAGGTGTTTTTTTTCTGCCTCTACAAAATTGAAATTGTGTGCCATATCGAACATTTTATTTCTGTTAATTTAGCAGGTTTAAGGGCCCGCATCAGTCTCATCTTGTTTAGTTTGCCATTGACGGAGATAGTCCGGTTCATTATGTCAATTAAAGAATTTTCCTTCAAAATTTATGGAGATTAGGAAAGTGGCAAATTTTTGGAAATTTTGTAGCACCAGGAATTTAGAAATCAATGTTTACATTTGCGCAGAAGCCCACATGACCACTATTTTGCAATCTCAAAATGGCAGCCTTAAAATAAGAAAGTCCTAATATCTCAGCTTTAAAATGACCCAGAAAGATAATTTTGTTTGCTAAGCCCATGTTTTCTTCTTTAAGGAATCCAAAAATTATCTCAGGCTAGTAATAAAGAAAACCACAAAAAAAAGCAAGGAAAAACGATAAATTCCAAATGTATTTCTTACAAAAAATAAACTAAAATGAATATCAAAATGTGAAAAATATTCATTTAATATTTATGGATATTGAGATTGGTAGTATTTGTAACCTAGAGAAGACAACAACTTGATTTGATTATACCACATTTTCTTCATCATCACTGTCAGCAATTTCAGTGTAACAGTCCTCATTGCTTTCAGTGAGTTGTTTGCAGAACAGATACCATCTTAGATCTAGTATACTACTAATGTAGACACCCTTTGGACAGTGCAATGAGCATTCAAACTTTCCATTTTTCTTTCACCTCCTGCGTTAGATCTCCTTCCACAAGTAGTTTCATCCATGCTCTGGGTAATTCAACATTAGCTTTCACGTATTGTTCAAACCATTTGGTTTTACATATTCTTAAGAATTTTCCGACATTTTCCGCTCCAGTGAATGCGTGAAATATAGGTAAAGCTTGTACATTTTCTGTGCCTAAGCCTCTTCATATATGGCCTATATCCACCATTCCTGATACCATAGAAAGCGAAGTCCTTTTGCAACGCTTGTCATAGTGTGCCAGGACAAGTACCAACACGTCTGTATCAGGAGTGAAGTAAACCATTTATGCGTCAGGATACTGACGCGATGCCTCCATTGCCAGGCAGCTCATAAGCGTGTCAGCGTCTTCATGAGTGTTATCTTCATAGTGTACGTTTCTGTTGCTTCTAATTTGACCTGATACTGATGTGATGACTATGTCAGATGAGTTTTTCTTGTTGTCGAGGATTGCTTTAGCAAGGTAGTCTCTCAGGTCTGCTCTTGTTTTATCATGTGATATAAATCTTGTATGCGGGATGACATTATAATTCGTATCATCTGCGATGTGATATTGTATGGGAGCTTTTACTTTTCTACGTTTCTCTCATGTTTGATCTTTAAGTGAATCAGGTTTGTATGTATCAAAGACCACAATAACATTACTAAATCCTGCTGTCAAACTTGTGAGCCTGTCAATGAAACTCTGTGCTTTCGCTCTTATTGTTGTGAGTGTCCTTGCTTTTGTCGTCATTTTCTGGACAAGATCCACTTAATCAACAATGACAATTTTCGGATTTGTTGATGATAATGGACAATGTACATTCATTGTCTACTATAGTTTCTATCTGTCCTTTATTTTCATCTGTGTTTGCTAAGTTCTGCAGGTTGTGTATTCGTTTTGATTTGTCAGTTCATGTCAACATTGATCCATCTGGAGCAAACAGTGCTCTTAGAGTCAATGTGAACTCGAAGTTACCGATTGCATTTTTTTTGGTCGATGTTCCTGTTCGATCTGCTCAAAACCATCAGACGACCATAAAGATTTTGGTCTCTCTGAGGTTAACTGTTTGGTTACGGATCTTTAATGTTTGTTGCTTGTTGCCAGACATATACATTTTGTTGTTTTTCTTTTGGACAAGTGCTCAAGTACTGACGTATCCATTGATGCATTCAGTGACATAAATTTTATAAAGCTTCTGTCCGATTTCGTTTGCAGTCAATAAATTCTGAACATACTTTTTGTGGTACATATGCATGTGTGACGAAATTGTGCAATCGGTCGCCTTCAATTGAAAAAAGATTCCCAGGCTTCAATATGTGAACTTCGATTTTGTCTACAGCTTCATTTTTCTGCCTGACAAAAGTGGGTCTTACATCATGGTGCCCTTCTTGATTGTTATGTTGAAGACCAAACTGACCTTTAAATTCCACTTAAAGGCGTGCCATCTCTGGAGAAGCCAAGAATAATCGCTGCCTGGCGTTTGCATTATTGGAAATGTCAATTAAGCCTACATGGACCTTCATCATCCTGTTAAGCTGTTCACATGCGTGGGTGCTGCACCCATTGAGACCAAAGAGATGTCTCTCTTTGTGACAGATATGTTTCCAAGTTCCAGTTCCCTCCATGTCACAGGATATTTTGTCTTCATTTCACACATGTCAGCGATTTACCTTGGCCAGAAATGTTTGTATTTTATTCGCTCGAATGCAAAAACATTTTACTTGGTACTTTTGCAGCTTTTATATGTAGAGAAAGATCACCGTTTCTGGAAGCTTAAACTAAGAACAAGATTGATTCAACCCGGTGCATGTAATTCATCAGTGAATTATACAAACTGTTTGCTGACTTATGTTCTTCCCACTTTTCCAGTTCTTTAATTTTATCTGCATTAGACAGTATTTCTATCAGACTATTATTTGCTATCCTAGTTGGATTATCTTGACCAACTACTAAGTTTTCAATTTAGATGATTGTAACATTACTGTCAGCATTGTAGACCACTTATGTGACCTCTGGCAGTAGAGGCAAAGCACTTCTCTGAGTTAGGGACTTACAAGATGACACAAGTGATTTGAAGCCTACCCAGCCTGGGATCATGCCTTGAGATGTTGTTTCTTCTAATTTCGAGATAGCAGATGCAATCATCCAACAAAGAGTGCTTACTTAATATGATTCAGAAACACCGGTTAAAGATACTTTAAATTTTGTTTCTCTTTTATACAGCCCAGGTTTTGATTTATTACATGGTTCGATGGGTACATGATAAGTATTAAATGTAAAGTACTTATACTAACTTACTAAATAATTGGGAGAGCATTTAAAATTACCTTTATATGTAATTTTAAAGCTGAGATATCAGAGGATTCTTATATTAGGTAAGCCATTTTAAGATTCCAAAATGGCAGCCATAGGGGCCTCTGCGTAAATGTAAGCATCCATTTTTACATTCCTGATGTTACAAGCTTTCAAAAAATGTGCCACTTTGCTAATATGAACAAAAATAGGGGAAATGTGCCTAAAATGACATACCATTTTTAAGTTTTTAAATTTATTCTAGAATATTATTCTGGAATTAATTTTTTCTAACTTTTTATAAACTATGATATATAATCTTTCAAATGAACACCAAAAAAATCACTAATACATATATTTATTAGTTAAAAAATTAAAATACAAAATATAGCACTGTGCTATTTTATACATACTGTATGGGTAAAATGGCATACATTTAATCTTACAAAGAAAAAACATTAAACATACAAATTAAACCTTCTATTATGACTTTTGTTGTTTTATATGTAGTTATCATGGCTTGCAAATATCACACACAAAATGTTTTTCCTCTTAGCAAGGCCAGCCAATTCACGTTCTGATTCTTGGTCAAATGTGGACTTGAATCAACCCAAACCCTTGCTAACATCTTGAATCTGCTTGTTTTTATTCCTGTCCCACCTTCTTAAAGTTGTTTGTGGTACTCCAAACAGTTTAGATGCCCGAAGCCAACCCATTTCCCCATTATTTACCACGTCAATAGCCCGTTGCATTGCTTGCTCTTCCCATGACTGCCTCTCTGTCTTTCTGACGTATGTCACAACCATCTTCACACTAAATATTTGAATTTAATATTAAAAATAATTTAAGTAACTATTTCAAATATTAAAAATATAATTTGGTGAACAAATTAAAGTAAGAAACATTTATTTTAGCAGGATAATGATTGATTTAAATAACTAAGACGCTACCTAGGTTAAAATGACACACTATGCCATTTTATCCTTACCAGTGGTATGTCATTTTACCCAACATTGCTAACTATGAAATAATAAAATATTGTACCAAGAATATTAAATAATTTATGGTCGATTTTCATAAATACTGCATATTACACTTGAAGTAACACTCATTATATTTACAGTAAAATTACTTACCCTTCAATGTATTTGTTAACAATGAAAGATAACAAAAAATATATTTTAGTAAGCAACTTTTAAATTTTTCTTTAATAACTTCAGAAACACCTTCTGCACAGGTCAGCCATTTACAGAGTATCAATGATTCCCACTAAGGAATAACTCAATACCCTCAATTTAAAAAAAAATAGCAGTACTTGCGAGAAAATGCACCTATGCCATTTTATCTGAGTATGCCATTTTAGGCACTTTTCCCCTAAATAATAATAGTTATTATTATTATTAGCACCGCGTCTTACTACCCGTTCAGTTTATACGCACTTACGCTAATGTGTTATGTTAGGGTAATTGTGAGATGAAATGGAGGACCTACATTTCAACGTGGGATCCGAACCACGGTGGAGGCCTGGCGTTCCTTACATTTGCAAGCTGTAATTAATACACGTCTTGTCAGAGGTGAAGGAAGGGTTTGGTAATCAGATAAATCTGTGCTGGAACCGAGGATTGAACCCTGGAACACCAGCACAAAAGTCTGACACCTTACACCTAGACCACCAGATCACCTGAAAACACATAAGGCCAGGTGAAATGATATTTTCCCTAGAAAAGCTTTTCAGCCTCACACCACAAAAATGCGGTTACACTTCTTCTGCAGTTCTACCTTATTCATCCTCACCATTTTAATTTAAATACAGGGATAAAATGTGGTTTAAAATACTACGTGAGTATCCCTAGCAGTCAAGCACTATTAGAAAAATACACTGCTACTTCTATAAACAACATAACATTTTGTTTAGAAGTACTTCCTACTTCACTTCCAATTCACATTACTAATTTCAAGATCGATTTAAAGAAAAATAATAATTACGTAACCCAAAAAAGAAATTCAACCATAGCGCTGCTAGAGAGCGAGTGAAACTTGCAAGATAAATGTTAAGAAAAAAAAAAAGGAAGCCGAAAGAGCTTCTAGTTCTATTGAAATAGTAGGAAAGCTACTGTATTTATCTGGAACACAATGGACAGTAGGGGAAGGAAAACGGGGAATAAAGAAAGCTTGCCAATCTTATGAAAAGAAGCGCGACCTTGTGTGTGTGTGTGTGTGTGTGTGTGTGTGTGTGTGTGTGTGCGCGCGTGTGTGTTAGTGATTTTGTTTTGTGTTTTCTTTTCAAACTAGCATTTCCTAACTTCTTTAACGATTCCAATACAATTACAAATAATGATAGGCTACGACAATATAGAACATACGTTCTCACATAGTCAAACGTTTCGAACAAAATGTTCAAAGTTCAATCATTAACGAAATACCCATTTTTAAATTATTTTCCGAAAGTTAAGCCTACAGTGTTATTTGTTATTTAAGACATTCCCCAGATACAAGTTTTTAAAAAAATCGACAGAACCATTTTCGAGCCAATTTCAAATTTTCAAAAATTCATCTACAAGTAAATTATCCTTATTTTTATTTTTGTATTTTTTCAAAAAATAAATCTCCAGTTTTATTTATCATTCCAGGTATCAATTTTGAGCAAAATTTAATTATGGCTACTGTCTTGATTGTGTGATACTCCAAGAAGATTTATGGGCATGCCACTGTCTTTGACCTCCATTTTGGTGTAAACTATATTTAAAAAAAACTTCTTAAACAACATGGGATTAATTAACGTCTTTAACATATTTCTGATCTTAAGTAAACATAAAACTTAAATTTTTATTTATAGAGCATGTTATAGCCAATTTTGAGAAAGTTGATTTTTTTCCCCTTTGCCCTTAAGGTAGGTTGGAAAGGGATGCGAGAAAAAGCCAATGTTTTTGTAGTTTTTACGGTAACACTTTTTTTTGGCCAAAATAAATAAAATATTGCTCCAGTACGAACATAGAATTTAATTTTCTTCACATGGTGACCCCAAAATGTCTTTAATATCTGTGAAGGGTGTCCTGGAATGTAATGACAACTTTTTCTCTTTATTTAAAAAGTTTCTCATCTAATGCAGGTATGCTCATGATGGATATTCAGGAAGTGTTAATATTAACATGTGAATAAAATAAGGCTCTATGTTTGTACTAGAGCAATATATAATTTATTTTAACCAAAAAAAGTTTTGCCATAAAAATATTAAAACAATGGCCTTTTCTCACATCCCCCTCTTCCATCCCTCCTTAAATAAACTACCCTTAATTTTAGAGTTAGATAGCTAATCCAAAACAATCATCTTGGGAGCCTTATTAAAACCCAAGATGCCCAGATTTAGTCCGATAAGTTAAATAGTTTCGGTTATAGGCTGAAATATATACAGACAGATGGCATCGCGAAAACAAGTTCAGATGGTCATGAAAAGTCGATACATATCAAAATATCGAACTAGATTTTTTGACGTTCACAATACTTTTCCTCCCCGAGAGATCACTAGAGAATAAAAAGTGGATTTTACGGTAATTACGTCTGTCCCTGGGCCACAGACAAATAATATACCCAGACACGCTACTTTTGGCAGCTTGAGTCCTTCAACGCTAGGATCGCTGCGGTTATTCCTATCATCTCCAGAGGCGGCGTAACGGGGGTGAGGGGCACAAGGAGTATTGACCCCCCTTGACAGAAGCAAAGGGGACAAAGCAAGGTTTTGACCCTCCCCCTTCTGACATGTGCTATAAAGATCCCAGTGTGGCCTACATAAATTATGGAAAATCGAAAAAATATTTTATATATCAATTGTTTTTATACCAAAACTTAGACAATTTGAATGAAGACATAGCTGAATCATTGTCGTTTGAATTATGTGTTGACTCCTAGTTGGCGGGTGTGCCGTGCATAACGCTAGTTGTCGGGTGTGCCGTGCATAATGGTACTCAAGCCAAAATCACAGTGAGTGAGCATGCGCCAAGCAGTTAGTTACAGACCTCACCGAACGTGGTATCATTTTATTAGGAGTGATTGTGTGAGAACAGCTTTTGTTTCAGGTATTATAATTATTACCATACATATATAATATGCTTGATTGAATTTAATTAACCCGTAAAGTCTATCAGATCTATTCTGTCACTTGCTAGACGGGTTAGTGTTCTTGAGACTGATTCACTTTACCTGATGTTCACTAGACAAAGACCAACAAACATATTTAACGGCCACAGTGGCTGGTCGATCGCTTCAAATAATGTGTTGTATATTCAACTACAGAACTTTTTGTCATACTTATTTTTTTATTAATTGTTATTTTTATTAGCACCCGGGATATTAACAGATTAATCTAATGTGGTAGGGATGAGGAAGGCAGTTAGGAGGAAGTAAACCCGCATTTACGAGGAGGTGGTTGAGTGAAGATGGAAAAATCGCAGTGATAAATAACTTGTGGAAAACCACCCTTAGTTCACCAGGCTGAGATTCGAACCTATGTCTCTCCGTCAACGGTTAAAAAAAGGATTGTGAGCCAACGACTCTACCCCTAGACCACCGCTGCGGGTGAGTAAATACTAAGGCCGATATGCTAGAATGGTTCTTATCATACCCTAATAAAGTTATGCGCTTAGGGCTAGTGGAGTGTTATAGGCAAAAATGTTTTTTTAATTACAATTTTTATTTGGAAATGTCTACACCCCCCCCCCCTCCCCGATCTAAAACGTTCCGCCGCCACTGATCATCACCCAGCAGTGAAACTAGCAAAATTGACCTGACAAAATGAATAACATCGCATAGTGGTTTTTCAGTTGATATTTGATTTTTCTAAAATAAATTAATTTAAGGGTATTTTACATGTGTTTTTTTAATTTAAATTTTTCGAAGATAGCTGATTGTTTGTTTTTACGAGGGAAAACTAATTAAGGGTAGTTTACTGAAAATCTATTTTTTTTAATTTCGTTTCAAGATATAATACACTACGATTGTGTAGTATTACTTATTTAAACATGTTAGACTGCTTTTTATTCTTAACATAATTTCAAAACCATCGATAATACGCATGAACTCGCACACCTAACTCAAACTATTTTTCTTGTTGGGTGAATTATTTGGACTTTGAAAGGTTAGTCACAGTTCAAAAGGATAAAACCCTTAAATCCATAAGGATTCAATTTGCGATGATTCGAGATTTTAAGTAAATACTTTATCTTTGTCCTCACGAGGCTGAAATTCGACCCCGGTCCAGACACACTACTTCGCAAAAAAATTCTGGAATCTCCTAGAATCGAACTTGATACCTCTGGGTCTGTAGCCAGAAACTCTGACCACTAGATCAGAGAGGTGCTCTAATAACTGCAAAAGAACAAAAAAGGAACTACTATTACAATTTTCTACTATTATTCTATTTTTCTCTATTGCTTATGTTAGCAAGTTAATAATCTTTTCTTAAGATTCGGATTATAATTTGAAATTCGTAAGTAAAATGGATATTAGGATTAGGATTATGGTTCGTAAAATAGTAGGTTCGAGCAAACACGGGTTAGTTATAGGATGATTTTGCAATTATCTCGACATTTCTTACCAATTTTATTATACCAGCAGAAAACTTACAAGAAAACAATATAATATATTAAGTGTTTAGCACCTTGATATTTTATTCTGAAAATTTAAAAATGAGATATGGAAATGGGAATCGAACCCGGAATCTTGGGACTACTACGTCAATGGTCTAACCACTGAGCTATCCAGGAGGAAACGGCCCGGATTCGCGGTCATTCTTCACTCATATTTTAAGGGTGTATGGCCCAAAATTAATAATATATAAATTATATATATATATATGAAGGTCTTCTTAGATAAAATTTGAATCAGTGTATTAAATATAGATTAAATGTATATTTTAAGCACAGTGTTTACTCAAAGTTTGAAATTTTGGCATCTAATGCAACAATTTTTAGAAAAACCAAATGATGCAAAGATATCATATTTGGAATGCTAGAAGTACTTGAAGAGGTTTATTAAGAGAAATAAATATTATTTCAATGAACCTTCAATTAATTGCATAAAAAACTGCCAAATAAATGCAATATTCAATTAATCATTTTGTATACTTAAACGTGTGTAATAAATGGGGGAAGTAAAGCAATTAGTGCCGACTTATTTTAACTTTATAATGGTACTTCAGTCCCATTAATATTCGATCTGAACCTCATGAAAATTGACACGAGCTGAGGTGCTACATATTTTGTCCCCCGGATTTTGAAAATATAGCTGATGCAAACCCGCAATAGCTGAAACAGAACGGCCTGGTTAGAGTAGCGCAGACAACTCATCCCTTCTCACTCCAAGCCACTAGCTGTCTGTCCTTGAAACCATGAATATGTCGCCTGTGGTTTTGGCATGTTTGTAAAGCTTATCATGTTAATAAAGCTTATCATGTTTGTAAAGCTTATCATGTTTGTAAAGTTTATCGACCTGACCCATCACCATCTCTCTTTAGGGATTGTCACCTGGTTCCCCGCCGTTTTCAAAACAGTGTAGCATGTACTACTGAAAGGATTTTTTAAGTGTGGCTGAGTAATTGCATTTAATGTCTTTAAGGATGTGTAAAGTATATTAATTGTGGAATTTTTTTATTATTTAAAAAAATGGCCCCACAAAAGTTTAAAGATGGATGGAATAAGCATTCCAAGGCAAATGAAACGCTTTTACGAAAAAATTTGGAGAGCCCAAATCGCTAATAAGTAGGTGAAATTACTTCAAATATATATTATGTTATTGAAGTGAAATACTTAATTTTTTTTGACAATTATTTTGAAATCTGGAAACAAATCGGGAACCTCCAACCTCAACCTCCGTCAATATCTTACCGCTGAGCTATCTAAGGCTAATCCTGTGTTAGGGTCATTTATCGCTCATATTTTAAGTGTTAGTCGGTAATAGATAAGTAAAATTGTCGGCCATTTAATAATAATCCGAAACACACTCCATCCAGGGTACCTTTATGCTGACTTTGGACAATTTTTATTAATTTTAAATGGTTTCTTGGATATAATTTATAGTAAATAATTATGATCTATAATATAATATTATAGCTATTAACGAGCCATGTCCTGCCACACGTCTTTCACAAAATCTGCTTTAAAGTATGACTAATAAGTACTTCTTAGCATTGTACAAATACTGAGTAGGTAGCTCAATGGTGAAGCTTTGGTGCGCCAAGAACAAGAGTCCAGGTTCGATTAACATGTACACTACAATAATCATTATTCTAATATATTGAGAAAAAATAAAGTTCGCCCTTGGGAACGGATTTATCTTTTTCAAAATATTAATATTTTGAACTGTTATAAAGTTATTTAGGCCTTTATAATTAAAACTCCATCAATGCAGAATTATTTCATCTCTTAATGGCTCTATTCTCCATTATATATAGGCTATTTTATGCTCCCAGATTTAAAATTTAAAGCTAAGATCATATTTAACTTAGTATTAACAAAATATATTTTAAATGAATGAATAGTCTTAATAGTCTACTTATTATTTACTATTTATTCATTATCTCCCACCATCGGCTATCTAGTCTAATGCGAGACTGACGACTTTGATCGTTCCACCAAAGAAGTGGGATTTTCTAAAGTACTAGTTGGTCGTTGCAGCGATGGTTGCGTATTATCATGCTTAAATATATTTAAACAATTTTACTGGGGAATGTTCTATGTAATGAGGCCTCACTCGACATTCTATTGAAAGGTTTACTCGTCAAAGGACAACAATTTTCGATAGTATATTTAGAGCTTTTGGTGTTTAGTTGCAAAACGTTTATTTTTCCTTTTCATGCCAAGATGAAATATTTAAAACGATCCTTTTCCCAATTCTATATCAAACTATTTGTTGCACCATACCAATTAAATAAGAATTTAGTTGTTATTATATTTAACCAAAGATAAGTTTTTTCTTACCTATATACAATCTTAAACAAATCACCCTCTCACTCACACTTTTTCTCTCTCTCCCCTTACCCATACTCTATCACACAATCTCTCTCAAATTATCTTATCACACTATATTTTAAGCTCTATCTCTCAGACAAACAGTCTCTCATACTCACTATCTGTCTTAAACTCACTCTCCCTCTACCAAACTCTCTCCCTGTCTTGAACTTACTCTCTTTCTGTCTCAAACTCTCTCACTCAATCTTTCTCTCCCCCTCAAACTATCTCTCTCAATCTCTCTACAACTCTCACTCAAACTTTCTCTCAGAAAATAACTTTGATAATTCCCTCAAAATTAAGTTGTAATATGGAAACCAAACTGAATTTACTGTATTTGTATTGTGTTACTATTTGATAAAGTGAACATCAAAACCCGTTATTTGGAGAGAAAAAAAAAAAAAAAAAAGGAGCCCCAAAACGCATACATAGATAATTAAATCGTTATTTTAAAAATATTTCAAGAATTTTGTCTCGTTTTTTATTTTATAATAAATACTAAAACATTTAAACATCATCGTATCGTTTATATTTTAAAGCTCTTGCGCGAAACAAAAGATAGAAAATATTTTTATGAAATTGACAACTTAACTTTTTAGTTTGCGAACTATGCTCAATATATTACTGATTTAAACGTGAACTAACGATAGCGAATTCCAATAATAAATAACAGTTTCCCTAGTTTAAGCAACTCAATCTAGATGTGTTATGAACAGCATCCAACGAGAAATCTTGTATTTGCAGATTGTAAGCTTTGATGTGTTCTATGTGTGAAATATTATTTTTTAGCAAAAAGGATATATTTTATTCAGAGATGTACAGCCATGCAGTAAATAATGGTTTCCATGGTGACCAAGCAATGAATAAAAAACTGAAAATTCTCTGTGTAAATCAGGTTTTCGTGGAAAACTACTAATTTTACTGACATCCTGGACACCAAATCATTAAAATAAGGGGTTATTTGTCAAAATCTGTTCAGCCATTTCCTGGTAATTTCTATAACCGGAAATGCGCTTATTAAATTATATATAAGATTCTTTAATTTTTTAAACCCTAATTTGGTATTTTACGATTTTTTCTAAGTAATTTGGTTTTATAGTAAGTGTATGCTAATATATTATTATTATTATTATTATTAGCACCGCGTCTTACTACCCGTTCGGGTTATACGCACTTACGCTAATGTGCAATGGTAGGGTGATTGTGAGATGAAATGGAGGACCTACAGTTTAACGTGGAATCCGAACCACGGTAGAGGCCTGGCATTCCTCACATTCACAAGTTGTGATTAATACACATCTTGTCAGAGGTGAAAGAAGGGTTTGGCAATCAGATAAATCCGTGCCGGGACCGAGGATTGAACCCCGGACCCTCAGCACAGAAGTCTGACACCTTACCCCTAGACCATCAGGTCACCCATATGCTAATATAATTGCTTTCTTTGCATGCTACTTACTTAGCACATAATTGTATATAAAATAGGTTTAGTAATAAATTGTCTAAACACAAAGATAAAAACAAATGCATTCTCTCTTTTATGTCATATTAGAGAGGATGTCATGCTTTAAGAAATGTCACCCTCACCCATGCAGCCTTCAGAAAGTGATGAAGAAAAAGCTTTCGATTACCAACATAAAGAGTGGAATAGGGTTGAGCTCGATGAAGGAGATTTTCCTGCACTCGTTGTCGACTTGATTAAAATTCGTATATCTGTATTGTTTAGTATTAAAACAAAATGGAGGCTCACATTTCCTCATGAAAATAGCTTTGAGGGTAGTTTACACTTAAGGAAACTTCCAATTTCCGAATTATAGGTATATAAATAAATATATACATTACGGAGGTCTTTGAATTTGGAAATAGCTGTAATGCTCTGTCGGTGTGATATTCTCTTTTTCTATAACAGTGTATATTATTTCATTTATGCTCTTTGGTAGAATGTGCAACAATGTCTATCATATTGTCTCAAATATCTTACAAGTTGTAAGTAAATATCTCTTTTTTATTCACAGTAGCAACAAAGTTTATGCTGTGCACCTTTCCCAACATTTTTTGGAACAAATCAGCCCTTTTATAAGAAAAAATCTATAAATTTGATTGGGGATATAACTTAGAAAAAAAAATGTTAGAAAACTACGAAGCTTAGCTCCGTTGGTAGTGCGTCCACCTACAGAGCTAAGGGTCCCGGGATCGATCCCTGGTATGGCCAAGAAATTTATCAATGTTGGAATGTGGGTTTACCCTATCACAGTGATGAATTGACGGCCGGGGGATGGATTTTTTGTTTGTCCTAGATTTAAGATTAGAGTAGAAAGTACAAAGGCGTATAGCCTGAACAGAACGCGGTGCAAAAAGTTAAAAAAATAATAGCACGACAACCTAAAATGGCATCACGTTACATAATTTGCGAGCCACTACTGTATGAGCTGGTTCAGGTTACAGACGTGTCCAGATGGACACTAACAATATGTGCATTTGTGCACAGAATGTCTACATCAATATTCCACTTCCCCCTTTACCTCTCAACAATAATAATCTCTTTTTATGTCCTTTCTCGTCAAATGTTTTTCCTAATGTATTTTCTCCCCTTTGTTTAGACGTAGCGAATAAGTTTTTTAACAACTATCAAAACATAGTTTGTAGGTCCCAAATTCAATTCCCGCGTCAAGATGTCATTTTGTAATTTAAATAATATGTAGATGAGGCTATAACCGTAACTAACAAATAGGTATATTTGACATCATGTAGAGATAATGTTTTAAATACTTAACATCTGCCCCACCCCCTTTTCCCTTCCACTCTATTAGCTCGTCATGTCTGTATAAAGCACATTTAGTGAGTTTAATTAATATTATTAATTACACTGGTGTGTTAATAATGAGCAATATCTAAAACAGAGGAAATGTACCCACATTTCTGTGGTAGGACAAAGGGAAACCATTTAAAAAGATGCACCCTTTGTTTACCCATTCGGGATTTGAACTCTGACCACCATTCATCGTTAAAATAAACTAAATGAGCTTAGGGTTTAAATCAAGTTAAGTTTAACTTTAAAATTGAACTGACGATTTAGTTCGGTCCCGGGGTGACCTGGCAGTCTAGGGGTAAGGTGTCAGACTTCTGTACTGAGGATTTGAGGTTCAATGCTCCGTCCCGGCACAGATCTATCTGATTGCCAAACCCTTCCTTCACCTCTGACAAGATGTGTATTAATCACAACTTGTGAATGTGAGGAATGCCAGGCCTCCACCGTGGTTCGGATTCCACGTTAAACAGTAGGTCCTTCATTTCATCTCACAATCACCCTACCATTACACATTAGCGTAAGTGCGTATAACCCGAACGGGTAATAGGACGTGGTGACAATAATAGTTAGGTCCCTGACTTACAGTTTTCATTCATAATAGCCAGAGAATAAGACTGTCTACCCGCCAACCCTCCCCCTCCCCCTTACACTCTGCCCTACTCAAAACATTCCTGTCCACCGCTGACGAAGATAGGTTTTTGGTTCTCAACGGGACGGGCCGTTAGCATCCACTTTCATCTTTTTCTCAGCGACACAAACGCTATCTTACAGATTTTTCTCGACATTAGCGCTGTCCAAACAACGTTAAGGCAGAGTCTATGATGGACGTGCGGAGATGTGTCTACTACAAACGTGTGATTTTATTAAGATCATGAGCTATTAGATAACGCAGCCACCTTCGACTCGGTAGTTGGCTTATTGAATAATGATATTGACTCATTGAATTACAAGAGCAGCCCAATTACAAATAGTAAAAATCTTCGTCAGAACCACCAGGAATCGAACTAAGTTCACCAATATATTATGTGGTCACTCCATCTAGGAACACAGCTATGAGGAAGGACTGGTGTTTGTGGCTGTAGGATATGAATAAGTGGGAAAGTCTGGAGCAAACGAGTGAGTGAGTGAATCTGTCATCAATCAGTGAGTTCACTTCGCACATAAACTGTATTTATTGTCTCCAACCTTGGAATTTGCAAAGCTAGCTATGACTCAAGGGGAAAACTTTGCAGCGAACCGAATCAGAGTCGTCCGTCTTCCACCTCCAAACCCCCTCCAACGGACCAGCCCTTTCTTCCGAGTCGCCGCCAACAAATATCTCACGTTTCTAAGTTCGCAAACTTTAGCGACAACTAATTTCTCTCAAGAAATTAGCCTTAGTTAAGTCGGTAACGCTCGCTGCCTTTTTAAGCCAGGTGTCCTAAGGTTCGATTACCAACATAGCATTGGTGATGGGAAATGTGCTGGTCATAGTATAAGTTTAGTTAGTAAGTCGTGTGATATGTGATGTGTTTGTTAGAGTATTAGGTTAGTAAGTGAGTTGCACGATAGGCGATGTGATTGTCTTAGTATCAGGTTAGCTAGTGAGTTGCACGATAGGTGATGTGTTTATCCTAGTATCAGATTAGTAAGTGAGTTGCACGATAGGTGATGTGTTTGTTCTAGTATCAGGTTAGTTAGTGAGTTGCACGATAGGTGATGTGTTTGTCCTAGTATCAGATTAGTTAGTGAGCTGCACGATAGACGATGTGTTTGTCCTAGTATCAGATTAGTAAGTGAGTTGCACGATAGGCGATGTGATTGTCTTAGTATCAGGTTAGCTAGTGAGTTGCACGATAGGTGATGTGTTTATCCTAGTATCAGATTAGTAAGTGAGTTGCACGATAGGTGATGTGTTTGTTCTAGTATCAGGTTAGTTAGTGAGTTGCACGATAGGTGATGTGTTTGTCCCAGTATCAGATTAGTTAGTGAGTTGCACGATAGACAATGTGTTTGTCCTAGTATCAGATTAGTTAGTGAGTTGCACGATAGACGATGTGTTTGTCCTAGTATCAGGTTAGTTAGTGAGTTGCACGATAGGTGATGTGTTTGTTCTAGTATCAGGTTAGCTAGTGAGTTGCACGATAGGTGATGTGTTTGTCCTAGTATCAGATTAGTTAGTGAGTTGCACGATAGGTGATGTGTTTGTCCTAGTATCAGATTAGTTAGTTAGTTGCACGATAGGTGATGTGTTTGTCCTAGTATCAGGTTAGTTAGTGAGTTGCACGATAGGCGATGTATTTGTCCTAGTATCAGGTTAGTTAGTGAGTTGCACGATAGGATATGTGTTTGTTCTAGTATCAGCTTAGTAAGTGAGTTGCACGATAGGTGATGTATTTGTCCTAGTATCAGGTTAGTAAGTGAGTTTTACGATAGGTGATGTGTTTGTTCTAGTATCAGGCTAGTAAGTGAGTTGCACGATAGGTGATGTATTTGTCCTAGTATCAGGTTAGTTAATGAGTTGCACGATAGGTGATGTGTTTGTTCTAGTATCAGACTAGTAAGTGAGTTGCACGATAGGTGATGTGTTTGTTCTAGTATCAGGTTAGTAAGTGAGTTGCACGATAGGTGATGTGTTTTTTCTAGTATCGGGTTAGTAAGTGAGTTGCACGATAGGTGATGTGTTTGCTCTAGTATCAGGTTAGTAAGTGAGTTGCACGATAGGTGATGTGTTTGTTCTAGTATCAGGTTAGTAAGTGAGTTGCACGATAGGTGATGTGTTTCTTCTAGTATCAGGTTAGTTAGTGAGTTGCACGATAGTCGAAGTGTTTGTCCTAGTATCAGGTTAGTAAGTTATGTGTTGAAATAATTAGTTTTGAGTGTGCGCGTTAATTATTCCCGAGGAAAAATATAAAAAGGACATAAAAAAAATAGTGCACTTTAGCACCTATAATTTTTTTTTTGTTTGTTCCACTTCTTATTGCCGTGCCCGTCTTGGATGCCGGAATATTCACACTAAAAGGGTATAGATGAATAAGTTAGAGCTCAGAGGATATATACCTGCATTTACTTGGAGGGCGAGTGGAAAATCATTTTAAAAAACCACCCTCACTACTTCTGGTCGGTATTCGAACTCTTTTTTTACCACCCCTGGCAAACCAGGCTGAACCCGCTTTAGGTTAGGATTTAGGGGACGTGAGAAAAGACCATTTTTTGGCAGTTTTTGAACAATACTTTTTTTAGTCAAAATAAATAAATATAATGCTTCAGTAGAAACAGTGAGTTTAATTTCCACACATGGTGATATAAACAGTTGTTGAATACCTATCATTGCCATAAATTAAAGACATTTTTATATTACCATGTGAAGAAAATAATACTCTATGCTTGATCTGAACTAATATTTTATTTCTTTTGACCAAAAACTTAAAAAACACTGCTTTTTCTCGCATCCCCCTGCATATCCACCTCAAGGATTATTCTGTATGCCTACTGAAATTAGTAATAACAACATCCATTGCGTCGGCCCGCAAGCAATCTATATCAACCAAGCGGGCACCGCATGTTGGCGAAGGTAGTGCCAACATATGCAGATAGAGGGTATCATGTGGTCAGTACAGCGAACCCTCCAGCCGTTCAAAACTGAATGATATAGAAATAGGGGTGTATCTCTTCGAGTCGAGTTAGAGTCAAGTTTGAATGAAAACATCGAGTTTTTTTCGAGCTCAAGTAATATAAAGCATTATTTGTACAATAAAGGTTTCAAGTTGAATTTTTGTAATAGATCCATGAATCAAACATGTATAAATACAAATATATATTTCTTAGAGTTAAAATTTTTGTAAAAAAAACAACATGAATTCAAGTTTATAAATAAATTTAATATATTGTAATTTTTTTCTAACTAGACAAGATACAATATTGAGGGATTATATTTGCTATGAAATTATATCTTAAGCTTTAGTAAAATTAATCAAACTAGGCATTTTTTAGTAAAAGATCTAAAATTCCGAGTCCAGCTCATAATTTTTCGAATTTCGTAAAAATCCCTATAGTCGAGTAAGAACAGCTACTTTTCGTCTCAAACTCGAGTTTTCAAATACTCGTATACCCCTAATAAAAATAAAATTTAATTCAAGGGCTTTGTGTTGATTTTTTTATATATAATTATATTTTAGAGGAAATTAGTAAAACATATTTTATAAACAATTTCGAGTTTGATTGAAAGTGGCTTGGTGACACTATAATTAATAATATCTTAATGCTATCATAAGTCTCATATGCGGACCATTTATTCGGTACCGTAGCACATACGTATAAAAATATTTCCCTACCTCATCTATTCTATAAATGGGACACATTTATCGCTACAATTTTTTTATAAAGCGGAATCATATAATTATAGAATTTCGAGAAGTCACAGAAACTCTTTTCATCGAATTAATTTGCTCTCTTCTGAACCAATACATCTCCTGATCTTCCAATAACTGTCAAGATAATTCTTTCGCTTTCAAACGACTAACGCCTGAGTGAAAGAGATTGCCGGAAGAAAATGGCAGTTAATTTCTCCTTCCCCCAAAGAAAGAGAAACAATTTCCAACATAATTAAACTTAAATCTTGAATGAGCTAGATTGTAGTCTTAAATTAACTTTATAAATCTATTTTTAAATAATAAAGATTTAATTTTTATTGCTTGTTATAATGGAGAAGTGGTTGTATGCACACCTGACTGACCGGAAACAGACGAAGCGGCTTACGTCGAGTATATGCAACATTCCATACTCGCAAGTGTGAGTTCAGACGTATCAAAGAAATGTTCAAACGAAGCGGTTTTTCACGACTAGGCATCAAGTCACATTAGGTCGACTGGTAGAGCAATGTTTCCCAACCTGGGCGGCAAATTGTTAGGAGATGATAGGGGGGCAGTTAGCTTTTAATGAATATTATGTTAATAATAACAGGTGACAAGATATTTAACAAAAGGGTCTTACATGTATTTCTGTAGTTTTTGTTCTATAATATTGACAATAAGTTGATTTACTCATGTATATAACATATCTTTTCACCGGGTACCTATACAAGTGTTTTCACTATGAGTTCTTGAATTTAATTAAATAAAATTTATAAAATTTACTTAAACATATTCATAATAATTTATTAGTTTAGAATAATTAAATATGAATGTACAATGTAAGATGAATTTAAGGCTCTTCTCAATAATTTCAGCATGTGTTGGGGAAGGGACTGGAGAGGGGCGGTACCAGCATCCAATTCTCAGAAGTAGGTGCTAGGCTAAAAAAGGTTGAGAGCCATTGGTAAAGAATGGAGGTGAGTATTGCATTCATTTTTCTGAATTTGTTTTGCTTATTTTTGTTTCATAAGGCAAAGATATATATTTTTCTATTCTTATTTTTCTTCTTCGATTCCATCTCCGGTAAAACAACCACACGAACCTCACATATTCATCATCAAGATCTATTTCGAACTGTGTTCACTGAACAAGTGGAGGGGCTCGCCAATATTGTCACGTGTGTGAGTACGGTAACTTGGGAGAGGGGGATTCTTTCCTGGAGTTTCTAGTAAAAAGCTTATATTCATACAAATTATAAATAAGGACTTTCTATCAATGTCACCCGCTCCATTGGTCGTAAAGATTGGTTTCCCTGCAGTCTCGCCAACACGGCGACACAAAAGTTGATCCCTGTATAAAAAGCCTCATTGAATATAATGTATCTTAGATCGTCATGCGTCATTTTTGACGCGGCGTTCTCTAGGTTACGGCGACACACTTTTCAGATCACGACGGCATGTATGACGCATGGCAGCGTATAAAAACATTCATGGTCTCCTGCGTATTTAGAAACCGAGCGTCAGGAAACACCTCTATAAAAGGGCCCTAGACTGCCCTGCTGATGACGGGGAGACCGGGGATCAAAGCCCGGTCAGGTATACTGAGCGTGTGGCTTTTTTAAAAAGAGATTCCCACTCTCCTTGCACACACATTTGGATAGACTACCTTTAAATGATGCCTCCCTCATCCCTACCCAATTAGAGTAATTATCATATATGCGTATATGCTGAACCGGGAGTAAGACGCGGTGAGAAATATATAAAGAGTAGTATTTATCGAGATATTAGTGGCTTATAACAAATCAAGTGTTAGCAAAGTTCCTAAACAAAACATATTGTATAATAAATATTTGTTATTTAAAAGAATATAAATGGCTCACTCCACTCCATAAAAATAATTAAAAAATTATATTAAGCTCGCTTAAAAGAGACGACTGAATTGTATCCATTCCGAATGATATCCATTCAGACCTTTCTTAAACAAGCACCACAAATAAAAAGTCTGATGTGTATCCATTCTCATAATATCCACAAAATCCTGAATTGTATCTATTCTGAATGGTCTCCATTCGACAGTTTTCAAATAAACGACTTTAACCAAAATCCTTATTTGTATCCATTGATATTAATAGCATTATATTCACAAAATCCTGAATTGTATCCTTTCTGAATGGTCTCCATTCAGACATTTTCTTAAACAAGCATCACAAATAAAAAGTCTGATTTGTATCCATTCTCATTATATCCACAAAATCCTGAATTGTATCAATTTTGATTTGTATACATTTAATTGCGGTGCCACTTGTCTGATAGATGGCAGCAGCAGATACTTTCCTTAACTCTTTCCGTGATTACTAGAGAGCAGCACTATCTCTATTTTAATAATAAAAACAAATTTATTTTACTTATCGTCTTATTACTTTAGAATATAAACATGGATTTTATATTATTAGACTTATTTTTATAAACATTACATAATATACATGTGTATAAGATACCTGTTTTATACACAATGAGATATATATTTTTTATATATCTACATATAAAAAGCCCTAGTAATTTAAATACTATATTTTGAGTTTATGACAAATTGACAGCATTAGCTACTTTAACAACGCCATTTTGTTAACATTTGCACACCAAACTATCACCCACTCTAAGCAAAGATTAAATTAGGTTATATTTCCCACAGGGCATGGCAATAAAGAAACAATGTTTTTGTAATTGTATGCTTTTAATCTTCATAGATTTGTGTTAAAGTGTCATATCCTATTATCTATAGATAATTTCATCTGTTTATAATGTAGGGCTAAATGGGTTGAAGATGGATTGAGAAATCTTATTTATAGGCTATCATACTCAACTTTAACACAGGCCTACGTTTTATGCACTAGTTTTGTTAAGTTTGATTGAAAAACCCCAAAGAGTGTTTATATTTACCACTCTCCGCAACAGATATAGGTCCAGACAATGTTGAAGTGAAACGAGAGGGAAGTCAGTGTTAAAAATAAAAATCTTTGCTTTTAACTGTTACATAATAAAATTCATCTTGCGAAATGAAGAGAATTCTTGAGACTATGGTTAAAAGTGATTATATACCAGTAAGAATGTAAGTTAAGGATTTATGTTTATTTCTATAATAGTAGGTATATAAAGAGAGCGGGATTCCTTGTATTTGTCATCATATGACAAGATTTATATTTTTTACCATCTCTACACACAGAAGCAAAACAAATTTCCAATGATAACAAAATTAATATCGTAAAATAAATTATATATAAACCAAACAAATCAACAAAACTCTCATCAATCACAGAAGAACGTAATTATTTATAACATGAATATTCAAAGAATGTCACAACATGGCACCAAAGTATTTAATAGGCAATATATATAATTTTTAATATTATAAACGAACCCACCCGAACAAAACTTAACCTTTCATGCGTCAACACATTTTTCATGAAATTTTGGGATCCAAGAATATTACATTTTTCAAAATATTAATTTATTTTAGGAAATGCTTCCCCATGTACCAATTTTAAACTAGATCATAATTATTTTTAAAAATCAATCATTTGTAAAGTACCCTTATATAGTTATTTTAAAAGAAACTCGAATAAGTATTTATCTTTTTTATATACTATCATAGGGCTAGTGCTGCTTTCTAGTAAGCACGGAATGAGTTAAGGATAGTCCCTGCTGCTGCCATCTATAAGACAAGTGGCACCTCAATTAAATGTATACAAATCAGAATGGATACAATTCAGGATTTTGTGGATATGAGAATGGATACAAATCAGACTTTTTATTTGTGGTGCTTGTTTAATAAAATGTCTGAATGAAGACCATTCAGAATGGATACAATTCAGCTCCCCCGCTTAAAAGCACTCAAAGTGGGATAAAAGGGATGTGACTTGAGGTCCATATTTTTTAAGTTACTGTATTATTACAAAAAATAAATTAATAAAATAAATCAAATAATGTGTAATGATACTGTTTTGGACCCCTCTCATATATTCAAAAAGTTATGGATGAAGTGTATTTTTCTTTAAAGAGCTGTATGTAATGTTTCCTTTTAGTGCTTCCTCCATGGAGAATCACGTTCTTTTATAAGTAACTAGCTTTTGCCCGTGGCTTCGCTCGCGTTAATGTAGATTTTATCAGTAAATTCAGGTTGTCGATTGACACAGGGAATATGACAATAAAAACGATGAACATATTTAGGTTGTTAGTCAATAGAGGTAGAGATAAAGAAAAAAACAAACTACACAATATACATCAGGATTAAGTGTAGGAGTAGAAAATTATTATTATTATTATTATTATTATTATTATTATTATTATTATTATTATTATTATTATTATTATTATTATTATTATTAGCACCGCGTCTTACTACCCGTTCGGGTTATACGCACTTACGCTAATGTGTAATGGTAGGGTGATTGTGAGATGAAATGGAGGACCTACAGTTTAACGTGGAATCCGAACCACGGTGAAGGCCTGGCATTCCTCACATTCACAAATTGTGATTAATACACATCTTGTCAGAGGTGAAGGAAGGGTTTGGCAATCAGATAAATCCGTGCTGGGACCGAGGTTTGAACCCCGGACCCTCAGCACCGAAGTCTGACACCTTATCCCTAGACCACCAGGTCACCCAGGAGTAGAAAAGAAGTAGCGGAGTGTGTGTCAGTAGAGTCACAGGTTATGCCTTGCCACGAATTGGAAGATCCTACTCCATCTTAAATTTTACTTACAGTTAATTAAAATCCCTTATTTACTCTGCTTGTTCTTGACCGTTGCAATCATGGGCACAGAATAGATCATTATTTTAGGACGCTCCTATATACTATGTTGTATGTCCTTCCATTTGGCACAAATACATACAAATTCTGGGCATTGGACACACGCGAACAGGCTACATATAGCTGGCCATGGGAAAAACATGGCATTTCCAAATGCACCCCTGCTACCTGCAATGTTTGCCCTTGCGCTTTTTTAATAGTAATAGCAAAACTAAGTTTGATTGGAAACTGGAGTCTTTTGAATTGAAATGGTAGGTCAGTGGGGATTATTGGGATTCGAGGTATGATTACACTTTCCCCTTTTCCCACACCTGTTAAAATGGTGGCACAGATTATATTTTGCCCTAATTGTGTAATTGAAGCCTCGTCCCATTACATAAACGGGGTGCATCTAAATTTCGCATAAGCATAACTGGTACACCTAATTTCAATTGTAGTTTATGCAAGGGTACACCCGATAGCTCCAGATAATTTAAAAACTCAGCGGGATATGAAGTGCTCTGTTCTGTGTCCATGATTGTATCTATTGACAACTAATCCTTTATTTCTCCCTGCACCTCTTTCAAAATGTCAGTGTTGATTTTGTTAACGATTTCATTTTTTGGTGCAAGAATTGCTCTTGCACACAACCAATGATCACAATTTAAATTTAGTTGTAAGTCTGGGTAAACTTTAGCAATGAGCTCCACATCATTTTCCAACAAATTACAGAATTCCCCTGTAAGTAAAATACAGCCTTCAGCATCCGTGTCCAAACGTCCATCGCCAATTTTCAATAGTGTCTCTGCGTAATGTCCTGAATCTACGTCATTATAAAGGTGGACTCTCATATTCGTTGTTAGGCTGAATTTTTTCACTTTTGCCCACAATCTTGATGACTTGAGACAGGCTTTGATTTCATCTGCATGTGTGCCCCTCTGGATCACCGGTAGAGTTTGTCGGAAGTCACCATCCAGTAAAACTACCATACGTCCCATAATAACTGTACTGTCTCGCAAGTCCTGAAGAGTTTGGTTTACCGCTTCTATAGCTTTTTTGTGGGACATCTTACTTTCGTCCCACACTAAAAGTTTACATTGTCGTAGCATTATACCTCGAGAGCTATTTTTGCTGAAATGAATAATACCAAACTTTTTACGACAATTTTGTCATTTACCATAACGGGGTGAACAGACATAGCTTAATTAGCAGAATATAATAATTTTTAATCATTTTAAGATAGATGTGCCTAAAATAACTGGGGAACAGATTTTTATTCGGGGTATCAGATTTTCTTCTGGGATACCACAGGTCCCTTTTTCTGTACTCCAGTCATCATGTTGCAATTAATTTATTCATATCAGTAGGCCGAGTTGTTAAGCTGGACGACCATCTAACAGTTATTTTTTTTTATCCGTCTGGAACAATACTTTTTTCTGGATGAAAGGTACCCTATGTCCTTTTCTGTACCCATGACAACGTATATGCGAAATTTCATGATGATCGGTAGAGTAGTTTAGGCATGAAAGCGTAACAAACAATAACAAACAAACAAACAAACAAACTCACATTCACATTTTTTCTGGATGAAAGGTACCCTATGTCCTTTTCTGTACCCATGACAACGTGTATGCGAAATTTCATGATGATCGGTCGAGTAGTTTAGGCGTGAAAGCGTAACAAACAATAACAAACAAACAAACGAACAAACAAACAAACTCACATTCACATTTTTTCTAGATGAAAGGTACCCTATGTCCTTTTCTGTACCCATGACAACGTGTATGCGAAATTTCATGATGATCGGTCTAGTAGTTTAGGCGTGAAAGCGTAACAAACAATAACAAACAAACAAACAAACAAACAAACTCACATTCACATTTTTTCTAGATGAAAGGTACCCTATGTCTTTTTCTGTACCCATGACAACGTGTATGTGAAATTTCATGATGATCGGTCTAGTAGTTTAGGCGTGAAAGCGTAACAAACAATAACAAATAAACAAACAAACAAACAAACTCACATTCACATTTTTCTGGATGAAAGGTACCCTATGTCCTTTTATGTACCCATGACAACGTGTATGCGAAATTTCATGATGATCGGTCGAGTAGTTTAGGCGTGAAAGCGTAAAAAACAATAACAAACAAACAAACAAACTCACATTCGCATTTTTTCTGAATGAAAGGTACCCTATGTCCTTTTCTGTACCCATGACAACGTGTATGCGAAATTTCATGATGATCGGTCGAGTAGTTTAGGCGTGAAAGCGTAACAAACAAACAAACAAACAAACTCACATTCGCATTTATAATAGTTATTATAGGATTTCAATACACGATGATTAAAAAAAACTTTCTTTCTTTAAAAGATCAACTCCGTTGTATTAGAAGGATCATGTGACAAGCTGAGTGGTAGTGGCATCTAGAGTGCCAGTAAGATATTACAGAGTGATATAACTCCACACAGTACACAGTGTCGGTAACATAAATCTAGAGTACCAGTAATATATTACAGAGTGATATAACTCCACACAGTACACAGTGTCGGTAACATAAATCTAGAGTACCAGTAATATATTACAGTGTGGTATAACTTCACACAGTACACAGTGTCGGTAACATAAATCTAGAGTGCCAGTAATATATTACAGAGTGATATAACTCCACACAGTACACAGTGTCGGTAACATAAATCTAGAGTACCAGTAATATATTACAGAGTGATATAACTCCACACAGTACACAGTGTCGGTAACATAAATCTAGAGTGCCAGTAAGATATTACAGTGTGATATAACTCCACACAGTACACAGTGTCGGTAACATAAATCTCGAGTGTCAGTAATATATTACAGAGTGATATAACTCCACACAGTACACAGTGTCGGTAACATAAATCTAGAGTACCAGTAATATATTACAGAGTGATATAACTCCACACAGTACACAGTGTCGGTAACATAAATCTAGAGTGCCAGTAAGATATTACAGTGTGGTATAACTCCACACAGTACACAGTGCCAATAACATAAATCTACATATAAAACATTGTAATATCACCAAAAACAGTCCGTAAATTTACAAAAACTGTATCATTTAATATCAAATCTTCAGTACCGAAGGTGTAATTATATAAATAAATCGTGTGCAGCATTAAAAGTCTTACTCATTTCCTAAGAAAGTATCACAAACAGTGTACAAGTGCGCAGTAGGGCATATACGCGCCGTAATCATCAATAAAATCCGATATCGTAATAAATGGTGCTCAATCACAGGGCAATATCACGATAAAAACTCCATTGCACTTTAATTGTCTCCCAATAGTGGGACAATTAAACCGATATCACCATAACTGCTTCGGTAAATATAAGTTTAATTTTTAACAGATTGTAGTTACTACATTTTTTTAAATATCGGTCATGGTAATTGCGTAATTTAAATAGTGCTTTTTCTCTCCATTATTATTATTTTCTTTCTTACTACCTGTTCGTGTTTGTGTTGAAATACTATTAGTCCCGTGCTGTAGAGAATCAAACTAAACGTATAGGCTACCTTGATGTTCTTATGAATGGACACTACTCCTCTTTGTATTTCGTACATTGACGTCTAAGTGTGATAGTGTTTAAACATTTAGTTGCGGCAAGTCAAGTTGCAACCCACTTCGAAATCTCCAAGTATGCAACGTCGCAAAGGGGGAATTTTCCCGAAAACGTGGCCTTAGCCCCTAAAACCATATTTATCGACATATACACTATAACCGGGGGGTTTTAGGGTCATTGATTACTAATCCGGTATCAAAACTACGAAATTAAAAATGGCCGATTCAATATGGCGGATCAAAACTACAAAAAATATTCTTATGTATCTAAAAATGGATGTTTGGGGTTTTCGGGGTTTAAAATAAAGAATACAAATAAGTTACAAAATAAACATTTTTTTTAATATCAGTAGCATAACCTACATTATTTGTGTATTTATTCATTTATTTGCTTGTGCCCAACAGAAAAACCCATACCTGGGTATACGGAAATCAATCAGTACAGATAATTTGACAGAAAAATATATTATAGATACGGATACAAAAGTGTACAAACTACAAAATACAAAATGTAAAATGTAAAATTGCTAAGTGAAAACAAACGACAATTTACGTTCAGTACATATACTGCATATAATATAGTCTGTTCATGGTAGGTTTTTACCTGGATGACAGTTTAAAAATCTTATGTTTAGGTTTTGGGTTGCGTTTTTTGTTGTTTTTTTGTAAATGTTGAGTTGTTTAATTACCTGTTATATTTTACATTTAAATAGCGTGAACTTAAGCTTTCTCACACTATTTCATTACTTTTAATAATTTCTTTTTATCCAACTCAAAACACTATTTCAAACATAATTAAAAGTAATTATTCTTCGTTTTGGCACGTTATTGGCTATGTGTAATATAGTGCATACATTAATATTTTTTAGTACTGACATCATATTTACTTGGAAAAGAGAAAATACTTGTAATTTTTTTTATATATAATAAATTATTTTATAAGTATTTTATCGTATTTCGAAATATTTAACTGAATAAAATACTTGCATCCACTGCGTGGTGCATCATTGTAAAAAACTTGTTTCCGTCATGTTCAACTACATGGTTTAAATTCGTCGGTCGCCATTTTGAAGCTATTTTCGTTAGACCTTTTGTGGAAGTGCTATGAATAATATTTTTTTCTAAGTGGAATAAAACGATAAATAAGCTTTGTGTCCAACCTCAAATAAATATATAAATAATACTGGCCAAAATTAATGAGTTTAACTATCACATTCATATATTACCATCTGTTTTCATTCAAGTTATCCAAAGTTGGCGTAGGGATATATTAGGGACTATTTCCAGTAACTTTTTGAGCGTTCATCTAAGTAAAGTTAGGTCATGAATGAATTATAGAGTGGCCTATATACATTACTCGGAATCTGAGTCAAGAGATAGTTTTTTTAATAATTCTGTGACGTTTCTTCTGATTGCTCCACAGTTGGGATGATATAAGTTTTATGGCCTCTGCAGAGAGCTCTTTTAATTTTCTTTGTGGTAGCGTTCTGATCAAGGTCATAGTCAGCCAATGATTTCAGGGGGGATTTGGTGGACACATCCCACAATTGCCGGAAGAGAGAAAAAATTATAAATACTAAACACCTCTAGAAGGTCTCTGAAGTGCTTTTTATGGTAACACAGCCCTCTAATTTGTACTTGTACCTTAATTTTGATATTGTTTGAACCATAGATAAATCCATATATATTTTGTTCATAAAATTTGGGGGGCAGAGTTTGACCCCCAAACACCCCAACCCCTTTGGTTCTGATACTGGATTAAATAGCCAAGCTATTGTTTGTTTTTTACGATTAGAGCCGCATCTAAATATCATATTCTTTAAATTAAATAATAATAACTTGGCACGGGAATCGAACCCAGGACCTCTGGTTTAGTATTCCAATGGTCTCACTACTGAGCTCTCCAGGAATAGTCCCGTCAGCCCGTCCATCATAGACAATGCATTAAAATATGTGAAGATTGACCCTGGGCACGGGACGATTCCTGGAGAGCTCAGTGGTTAGAGCATTGGCGTACAAGGCCAAAGGTCCTAGGCTCGAATCCTATGCCCAGGTAACATTTTCCAATTTAAAGAATATTAAATTAAGATGCAGCTATAACCTTTATTATCAAATATAATACCTTGGCTATTCAACCCATCTATAAATGCACATTTGTACAGTTGTTGTTGTATTATTGGAAGCACAAAGTCCTCCCGAGTCTAAGGTGGCTGCGTTATCTGTTAGCCCGCGATATTTATTGATCGCACATATGTAGCTGACCATTTACGCAAGTCCATTACATATTATACCTTAAAATATGAGTGAAGAATGACTCTGAGCACTGCACTATTCCTGGATAGCTCAGTAGTGAGAGCAATGGCATACTAAACCAGAGGTCCTGGGCTCGATTCCCGTGTGTAGGTGGCATTTTTTAATTTGAACTTTCTGATACTATTCATCCGCAAATCTGAAGAGAGCATTAACCAATTGAAAAAGTCTTTCATCGTCTCTATTTGTTTTAAAATAATTTCAAAATTTAATAAAACCTGAACCCCTTTACCGATTCTTTCCAAACTCAATAGCGAACATGTTTATATTCTAGCCTATTTGTATAGAAAGTGCCTTCTTGAGAGTTGCAGATTTACAAAAGTTAGAGTGAAAAAAACATTTCCCATGAAAATTAAAATATCGATCGAAGTAGACTCTCGAGCAGTTGAAATATCCCAACGGGAAGGACGGTATTTTAAGTAGTGATTACCTACAATTGAAACACCACCAAAAATAAAGCCGATATTTGATATTAGAATTTTAGGTCTGGGCCACGTTTTCGGGAAAACTCTCATTGTGCGTTGTTAAGTAAATTTAAGATTTTAATTGGATCCACACCCTCACATTCACTATTATCATCCCCTCATCTCATAAGGACATGGAAAGGATGTACGATTAGTACATTCAGTCTTCCCGTGTGCAACGATACACAAATACCGGCTATTTTTCCACAAAACTGGGCTACGAGTGATACAGACCAGTCGCGCGACTTGTCTAGATCATTATATATATATATACAAGAAGGTTAATAACTATGTACTAAAAAAAAAGGTGGGATGGAAGGGAATGCTAGTTAATGTTTGTATTTTTACAACTTTTAGGATAAAGATTTTTTTTAGCTAAAATAAATAAAATATTCATCAAATTCTTACTATAATATATTATATATATATATATTCATCAAATTTCTTACGTATATATATATATATATATATATATATATACGTAAGAAAATTTTGATGAAATATTTTATTTATTTTAGCTAAAAAAAATCTTTATCCTAAAAGTTGTAAAAATACAAACATTAACTAGCATTCCCTTCCATCCCACCTTTTTTTTTTAGTACATAGTTATTAACCTTCTTGTTGAACGTAATAAAATAAATAATTGTATTCCCAGTTATAAGCGATGCGGATTCCAGTGACAGCATTTTAATAGCGCGAGGAAAGGGGTTCGGGAACAATGGGAGGTCGGCGCTAATGGCTGCTATTGTTGCGCTCCCCTGTTCTAGTCACGCGGGGTCACGACCGACCACATCGCACGCTTGCCAACGTTAGGTTTAAGACACTAGCCAAACTAGTTTTATTAGTTTTTTAAAACTATATACTTTTTAATTTAATACATTTAACCCCAACACTGACCCGCTTCGGTGGCTGCATGGTCTAATGCGCTACTCTCACAGTAGACTAGACTGCCGATGATGGGTAGATTAAGGCTCGAATCTCGTTCAGGTGTACTGAGGGAGGTTTTTACAAAATTGGGTTTCAACTATCCCTATGCAAATGCGGGTACACTTCCTCTAAGTATAGCCTTCCTAATCCCTAACACCATTAACGTAATTCTAATAATATATGCGTACAACTCGAACAGATAGTGAGACGCGGTGAAATATATATCAATCACGATATAATTTAAGGGTGAGGTAGGTATTTTAAAATGAGTGCAACATCATGAGCGTGAAGAGGAGATGTAAAAACCATAGTGATAAATCATATGTTGAAAATCACTCCTTAGATCACCCAGCCGAGATATGAACCTTAACACTGCCGTCACCAGCTATCCAGTATATTTTGAAGTGACACCTTTGATCATGTGACCACCAGTGAGAGTTTTATTACTATTATCATCATCATATTTATTATGACTTATCGAGGCGTCAACACAAAAGTAGCCAATAGCGTCGTCAAAAATAAAAACTTAAATCAAATGAATGTAAAAATAAAGGCAATGATGGAATGGAGAGGGTATGATGACTGCATAAGAGAGGGGAAGAAACAAAGGATGAGCAATAAGATATGGAGTGAAATTATTTCAAGAAAAAAGTCATCAACTCTTTTAAGGTCTTGTCAAGCATTTTCGAGATATCGCTTCTCGGCAATTTCGAGCTGCAAGTTGGACCGGTCACGCCACACTATTCACCTGTCATGTGGGAAGCATGTGTAGTACCAGGGGTGGACTAGCAGGTTCCAAGAGGCCCGGGACTACAAATATTACGGTTCTTAACATGCATTCATAAATACCATAAATCTGTATTTCAGTTCAAGCTCAAGTAGCGAGATGAATTATTGATCATTTTATCATGATTAAATTAAATCCCGAAGCCAGTTCAGCTACATTACCGATGAATACGTCGCTATTTAGTCCACTTAAGGCCATATGTACAGAATTTTTTTTTTCACCATTCAAAAGAGTTTTTTTCTGTGAAATGTTACACACCATAAATATATTTTTATGTATTTTTTCTAACGAGCTATGAGGGTAAGAAACTTCCATTTTTACGTTTTCCAAATCAGGTTTTAGGCCACAGTTTTTGAAATAAAAATTTGAAAATTTAAATTTAGTATCTTTAATACTATGCCTATTTGATAAAGCTGGGATTTTACCGTAGGTAGAAGCATACTCTATATATGTATACTTAAAGTTCCCTTAAAATTAACACAATTCAACAATTGTTTACTAATACTAATTAATCTATAAATATTAAATATTAGTATTCATACGATTTATAGATGTGTATACTTAAGATAAAATATATATTCAGATTTAAATATGAAACCATTTACTGAATAACTTGATTTCCGTATGACATTAAAATATGCACTGAAATTCCAAGTTGGCTCGCCAGATCAAAACTTTGTAGGGAAGTGTAGCTTAGTTTACAAGAACGGGTGATAGCGCCCGCCTCCACAATTCGAGCAACACACAGCGGCTACTCCAGTTGTATTATCACAGAAATCCAAGTAATCTGCCGTCCATGCGAGATTTCTGTTTGAACGATCATTCATAAGTTGTCTCTTGAAATAATTAGCCTCATGTTTTAGTGATATTGATCTTTATATCAATGCAGGAGTTATTTCATTATTGAAACATGTTGTAGTAATTTAAAGATTTGTGTTTTGTTTGTGATCTCTGTGAACTGTAAAGAATATATATATATATATATATATATATATATAAAATTATTAAAATAATAAACAATGGTTTCTTCCATTACAAAATGGAAAACGTCAATCTTTGAAACCGAGAATGAGCATAATGTATTATATGGGCAGATAGGCTTTATGTTTATTTTATATATTAAGGGTTTTCCAGAATCAGTAACACAGAATATACAATTTAATAAACAATAAATGGCTGTAAGCGATAGCCCAAGGCTTCGACACATCGCATATCAAGAATGATGAAGTAAATACTTAACATTTGAAAGCACTTTTTACAGCCATTGTAAAAATAATCTTTTTCATGAAAAATAAAGTAATTTAGGCAGTTTATAGTGTTTTAATTTCTTAGCTATTTGAACTAGTTTAGTCGTTATCTATGCAGAAAAAGGCATTATTTTATATAACTTAAATTGGCAAAACTTATTACCCTGAACACAACTTGTGAATGCGAGGAATGCCAGGCCTACCCCGTGGTTCGGATTCCACGTTAAACTGTAGGTCTTCCATTTCATTTCACAATCACCCTAACATTACACATTAGCGTAAGTGCGTATAACCCGAACGGGTAGTAAGACGCGGTGCTAATTATAATAAAATACCCTGAATACATTAATATACATATAGTAAAAATAGTTTCATGATCTTCAATTTAGTGAGAACTGCTATTATTAATATCATTTAAATTATCTATGTTTTAATATGTATCTATATTTTTAATTAGAGGTAAGAATATTTATACTGTCAGACTTAGATATTGGTTCATATGGGATTATCTGCATGATAAATTTTATTGATCAATTACATTTTAATTAACATTAAAATTTTGTGATTATCTACATTTTAAATCATCTGGACGATTTGCCTCAAATTAGTTAGCCATAGGCTATAGGTAAATATAATGTGTGCATAGATGGTGATTATGAAAGCATTTATATATATATATATATATGTGTGTGTGTGTGTGTGTGTGTGTGCATTTTACTTTAAGTAGCAAGCCCAAAATGTCAAGTGGTTACAATTAAATTGATTATATTGTTCAAATATTTGTTAATTTTAGGAATACTGCAAGTTTACACGGTTAAAAAGAATTATTGAACTCTAAGACATATACAACATCCAGAAGAAGGCCGAGAATTGATCAAATAATAAATATTACACCCCTACCAGAAATCGATCCCGAAACCTTTTGCACTGTAGACCATCCTGCTAGCAAGTGAGCTAACGTGTCGGGCTATGGTGATATCATTATATCACATGTATAGCCTGTATTTTCTTACGTTCTCTCCCACAGCTGTAAAACTATTAATTGAGTGGCCTCTTGAAAATATGCTTGATAAGAAATAGATTTTTTTATCGCCTTAAAAATGGTATGAATGCAAGAATCTACGTTTAAGCTGGCAATTTTTCCAGCCTTTTATATGGTTTACATTTTGGAAACTATTATATTTGAATATTTAGAATTTCTCTGTTAATCCCACCTATAAGGGTATAATCAGGTCAAGTTAGAAGTAGTCTATAATGATGTCCCAATCAGTGAGATATCCTGTTGGGTACCTAAACAATATAGGAAGGTATAGTATTGATTATTTATATATTTCGAACTCACTTAGAGAGTAATTTTAGGCCCAAGTATGATATTATAGTAGTAATTGATGTTTGCATTTGCAAGTGTGTAAGCACTCTGAATTTACTTCAAATGAAAAACCGCTATTTACTATTGTAACGACAGTCTTTCTACCAATTTTTTTATTATTTTTTGAAAATAAATAATGTAATGAAATAATTATTTTATTCACAAAGGAATGTCGTTTATTACATATCAGTCATAAAAAAATATGTGTGTGAAAGAGAAAGAACGATTTTTATTTGAATTAATTTAATCAAAATAACTAAAGCATTACTATCCAAACAAGATGTAGCTTATAAACTTATATATAATCGATCTCCTATGTTTTTAGGTACTTTGAATTATTAAGTGATTAGGTTTGGAGGTTTGAGTTATTCTATGGTGCAAGGAGAAGGAATCACATTTTTCTAGTAAATGCACCCTATTTACGTGGAGAGTGGATGGGGAAACTATAGAAAGAACTCATGTGGCAAGCCACCTAAAAAATATGTAAAAATTATATATTTTTATTATTTGTATAGGTAAATTATTAATAAACCTAACTTTTATTTTTGTAAACTCGAGTTTATTGCTGCAAGTTACTAGTAATTTTTTGAATAAATATTTTTGGCCTGATTCACCAACTGATTCAAGTCCTTATCGAAGTTTAGCTTTATATAATATATGCACAGTTTGAAAAAAAATATTATTATATGTCACATGACTTGCACAAATGAACAACGTAATCATCAATCTTGTTCAATTTTCTCTCTCTCTCATATATATATATATATGTATATAATTACAACTTATATAGGTGTATAAAACATATTTATCTTTATAATACGCTTTATCTCTATTGCAAAATCATTAGTTGCCTGTTCTTTTTTAGAATAAATAATATACATTTTGAGATAATTTAGGCCCTAATATTTTTTTCTATTACAGAGAAGACATATGTGATACGGAGTACATGTCCGGTGTGGAAGAACTCCCTCCCTCCCCAATTGATAACAGTATTAGCTATAAGTATTCTGATGTTGAATGTATCTATTCAGAATTCCAAAGTTCTGAGGAAGGTGATAGTTGTGAGATTAATTCAATAGAAAATGAAGAATTTTGAGTTGTATAGGAAAGTGATGATGACATACCTAGATTATTGATGAGAATGATATCTCCGTCAAAAATAATATAACAGGAATGGATAGATATTTAATATTTTCTTAACCAAATGTAAATAATCCCACCATTTGTACCATGGGTAGGTCCAACTGTGAAAAAAAATATGTCCGCGGTTTGCCCCCCCCCCTCCCCCCAATTTAAAAATTCAAGTTTTTTATTGCAATCGTTTGTTCTTCGCTTGTTCCGGATTGTTCCGCAAAATTTTCGTTTGTTCTGTTTTGATAGGCCCACAAATGATATGTTTACATTGGTGGGACCAACTTCACGGCAGCCCCCCCATTTTGGAAAATTTACATTTTTATGGTTGCAATCGTTTGTTCCGAATTGTATCGCAAAAAGGCTCGTTTGTTCCGCATTTGTTCTTGCACAAATGGGACATGAACTTGTGACATTTTTATTTACTCGTGAGGGGCCAACTTCACGGTAGCCCCTCCACTTTGAAAAATCCATGTATTTACGATTGCATTCGTTTGTTTCGGGTTGTCCCACAAATATTTAGTTTGTTCCGTTTTGATAATCTCACAAATGATATGTTTACATTAGTAGTATCAACTTACGATATCTCCCTCTCACTTTTGAAAATTGAAATTATTATGGTTGCGATCGTTTGTTTCAGATTGTTTGAAAAAAAAATTACGTCTTGATACGTACCCAAAATTAATTATCATACTTTAACATTTGACATACATGAATTCGCCCTTCTCCCCCTTTAAAAACTTTTTTTATGATTACAATAGTTTTTTCTTCGCTAGTTCCGGATTATTCCGCAAAAAATCAGTTTTTCCGTTTTGATACGCTCACAAATGATATGTTTATTTTGGACCTCCATGAAGCTGCTTCACCGTCCTTTTCCCCTAATAACATTAAAAAAAAGTTATGATTGCAATCGTTTGTTCTTAGTTTGTTCCGGATGGTTCCTTAAAATAAACGCACATTTCGTTTTGGCAGGAAAACACAAGATTTATTTACACTAGGAGCGTGGATTGACACCTTTATGGCAACCATATTCGCCACATGAACACACACAACTTTTAAAAATCTATATTTTATCTTTGCAATCAATAATTCGTTCTTGGTTCATTTAGATTTCTTTTTGCGAAGATTTCCATTTATTCCTATTGTAAAGCCTCGATAAATTTTTCTAGTAGTAGCTCTCTCACATTCTTTCAAAACTTGAACATTTTTATTTAAAGTTTGTTGTTAGTTTCTTTGAGTTCCTTGACATGTTTATCTTTATTTTGTTCTGAATTTATTTTAAAAAAATGTGTTTATTTCATGTTGATAGTTTTAAAATTAATATATTTTTATCACTATGCTAAGCTCCATTTCCTTCCCTCAACTAGATAAAATATAACAAAGTTTGTAATTTTGGTTTTATAACTTTATTAGTTTGTTCCAGATTATTGTGCATTATATTTTAGTTTGTTAGTTCTTATATCTCTTACAAATGCTAAATAAACTAGTGTCACTAGTAATGATGGCCTTTTGTGTGTGCGACCTGTATGGTCACACAGAGCCCAAGTAAAGAATTGTCCCACACTCTGTGTCAAAGTATGAAAAATATTGCCTTTGATTCACTCATTATGCACAAAAAAGCAATAAAAAGGCGAAGCAAGTCAGAAATACAAAACTAGGGAGATCTTGGTCTACAACTTATTGCATGCCATAAAACTCATAGTAAAAAAAGTATTTTTATGGACCTCACTTCCTCCTAAGCTCCAAAAGATTGGTTTCGTCTACTTGTGCAGTTGTGAAATTACCGAAAGATACACGAGATCTCCTACCCCCTCAAGAGAGCTCATAACTAGGTTACCCTAAAGTATTGACATCGCACCTTTCTTTTGTTTGCTACTATTACTGTTAAGATGTAGTAAATAGTATCTTTGACCACAAAGAGACATGATTGGAAGAAAATGTCAACTAGTCCAACTCTGACACGAAGAAGACTAAGAAATTCCTTGACGATAAAAATATTTTTTTCAAAACAAAATTTACTAAGCGGACCCAGAATAAATTTTCATAAAAGTGATTAAAAATATCTATAGAATAGCCTGAAATTCTAAAAAAATTGCTACAAATTTGCCAAAAAAACAAACTAAGAATTTAAACAAAAAATTGAAATGAATGCACATGACTAAATCAAAAACGTTCCTTACAAATGGAAACTAAAAATAGCTATGCAATAAAGTCTTTTAACAGATAAACTCTTGCATTCTCATAAATATAATAATGATTTACAAAAATTTACTTTAAAAGAATTCCCATCCCAACGCAACTTTTCACCGTTTAATTTCAGCGTCTAATCGGTAATGTGGATTTTACAAACATGACAAACAATTAGGATACATAGTTAATTTTCAACATTATCTTATCATCCCTACAACTGTTTGATTAAAAAGAATAGGTTTGAGTATCTATGCATTATAAAATATCGATATCATTTAAAAATATACTAATTTAACATAAGTTCCTGGATATTATTAAAACTGGAATGGGCTACCATGAAGTTGGCCCCTCTCCCCCCCAATGTAAACATACTATTTGTGGGCTTTTTAAAACGGAACAGACAAAAATTTGTGTCTAACAATCCGGAACAAACGAGTGCAATCAAAACACCATGAATTTTTAAAAGGTTTTTTTTAGGGGGGGGGTTTCCATGAAGTTGGCCCCTCATGAGTAAACAAAGTTTCAAATTCACGTACCATTTGTGCAAGAACAAATATACAGCAAACGAAACTTTTTGCGGAACAAACTCTATCGCAACCATGTAAATGTCAATTTTCCAAAGTGTATTGGGGGGGGGGGGGGGTCTATCGTGAAGTTGCCCCCCCCCAAATCCCAATATAAACACACCATTTGTGGATTTATCATAATGGAACAAACAAAAATTTTTTCGGAACAATCCAGAACAAACGATTGCAATCATAAAAATTTGAATTTTTCATAATGATAGACCAAATACGGACGTAATTGACGGATATCCTGTCAGAAATGTATTCGAAGAGAACTCTACTGAATGTATTGCTCTTTTTGCAAGCTTATCAACACATCCTAGCCCTTGCTACTCGGATGCTTCATCATTGACCAGCCAACGAAATTATCTAACCCTAAGTTCAAACAGTTGACCCATGGAGTATCAGCTTACGTCTGTGCCTCTGTACCGACAAAACAAGGCTGCTTAACGTACACTACCGTAATAAAGCTGAAGTCATGTATCCATGCGAAACTCTAGAGTTGCGAGTGGTAGTAATGCCCTTAAGTCATATGCTTACACTTTCTACTGATATGATCAAAAAATCTCAATTTTTTTTAGACAATAGCTGGGAGTCTATTTTTGAAATACTTAAGTTTGTAAAATGATCCACCAGCCGCTACTTGTATAAATTACATACACACAATATTCACTTTCCAAATACTTTTAAGTTTGGTTTAAAAATTGTGTGACCGCCTCTGTAGTCTAGTGGTTAAGAGTTCCTGGGTTCAATCCCCAGCACTTCCAAAATGTATCTATGAAGCAGTCGGTCTGGAACGGGGACACAAAATCTGTCTTGTGAGGACAAATGAGGATCTACTTGAATAAAGAAGTATCAGCTCCGGTCTAGAAAACTGAGATTAGTGGCCAGTGGACTCATTGTGCTGACCACATGACACAATCTATCCGCAAAGTTTGGCAATATTTTTAAAAAACTGGATATAAACAATACAAAAAACAACAAAATGGATTGTTTTAATTTTTTTTACATCCATTATTGTTTCCAGCCTGTGACCTGGGTCAGTTTTTATTCAAGTTATATATTCTCACGCTACCGGATTGCTACTTAAGACTAGGACAGCACAACATCCAGTCCCCACCCGTTAATTCATCACTGTGAAAGGGTAAGTCCGTATTTTCATCAAAGATAAATGTTCATCTATGCCAGGAATCGAGCCCTGGACCACCAGCTCATTAGGTAGACACGCTACCGACTGAGCTAAGGGGTCGAATGTACATTTCGTCACTGTGAAATCAAACCGGCATATCTGCAAAATGCATATTTTTCACCTGAGCACTTTAAAGTTTTCGCATGTGATATTTTCCATTTAACGTCCGTTTGGTTCACCTCAATGCCACCTTTTGCATGAATAAAATTTAGACGAATACTGCTTATTGAAGTAGTAGTTGCAAATAAATCGGAAATTGCTTAAATTAAGAGAAATATGCAGATATGCAAGTATGACTTTAAAATCAGTGTAATATTTGCTTTTGTGTCACAGTGGCTTCTTCTTTAGGAACCTGTTTTAGGTAGAAAAAAAAAGATAATGTTGTCAATGAAAAAATAATTTATTGCTTCACAATTTGTTTTTAAACAACAATTAACATAATATTGATCTTCCCTTTGCTGGTAACTTCAAAGTTTCACAAATTTTTATAGAAATCTGAATAAATTGACGGTATTATCCCGGCGGTAACTAACTTTAGGCTGCTAGAAACGCATTAATGTTGAGTGCAAACCAGATTATCTGCCAATAAGTCATATATGGGTAATAATAAAAATGTACTATTGTGAGATAATTCAGTTTTACTTACATGACGGACGTCTTTCCTCCTTGAAGGTTTTGAAGCGACTGGGGTATTGCACAATAGATCTGTCTTCTGATAAACACACTGGCTATTTCCACGTAAATGCATACCGGCCCAACGCCATCTGACGGATTTTTATTCAACTATACAATATGCCGGTTCGACTTAAAAATAGATGTCGAAAAAAGAAATTTTTTGACACCAACAACTCAAAAACTCAATTTTTGCACATATGCCGGTTTGATTTAACAGCGACGATTTAATATCATCGAACATTATCTTTACGAATAATATTTTCTGGGCATTATCAGAGTTTAATACTTGTACTTTTGATTAAAATTTAATAAAAATAATAATTTAGAATGCATCTTAGTTTAAAATAGTTGCGGTGATCCAAATCAAACTGGCCCATCGGAATATCTCACGGCGGCCCAGTTCACACTGTAATAATAAGCTCTTCATATGGAATAAACATAAATTATTATCAAATCTTGGGCTTAAGTTAAACAAAAAAAACCCAACAACTATAAACTTGAGATTTTAACAAAAAAATAAATCTTCGGGGTGTCCTCTGGGCGTTTGAACTGGACAAAGGACTATTTTCACCAGATTGTACCTTGCAATCATCTCCATCCCCTCTCTACACACACCTGCCAGACACTGCGGACCTCCACGGCTCGTCCAGAAAGGTAGCCCACAGTGTGTAAGTGGGGGGAGAGGGTGTTCTATCAATTAATACTATGCCTTGATAAAAATAAATTATGGTATACATAAAAAAAATTACAAATTTTTTTTTTTTCAGGGATAATATTTTCCAGGTTAGGACCTAGAACTTTATTATAAAAGACAAGAAAAAAAAATTGTTGACCTGCCTGTCAGACGTCATGGTAAATTATAATCCTAAACCTTATGAGTTACTTTTGACAAAAAAAAATACAAATGGTTTTCTTAACTTAAGAGGGAAAGACTATTATAACATGAGAAAAAAATAGCTTAAAAGAATATTTAAAAAAAACCTGGCCTTGCACGGTCCAGAACTCGTGACCTGTCCAGTTTAACTATATGTCTCCAGGGAGGGTGAATTAGCTGCGAAGATCTGGAAATACTGAGTGGTCTAGTAGAAAGTGAAGACAAACATATAAGATTTGAAGTGTCTTTTAGATGTTTGCTCGGGATCGAATAATAAAACCATATGTATGATGTAAGGTAGAGATAAAAATGTTGGAATATCACCCTGATTGTTGTAGACGTCATAAATTATGGAATGGCCGTCGAGAATGGCCACGAATAGTTCATTTGCGTGGACTGTAGACTCTTCTTCATCATGCAGCACGAGTTAGCGTCGGTCCATTGAAACTTTCCACTTAAAACTTATATTTACTCCGGAGCACCGAATCAACAGCCCATCTTCTCTCGTCACTTTTAGCGCCAGTCCTCTCTTCTATCGTCACTTTTAGCGCCAGTCCTCTCTCTCCTCGTCACTTTTAGCGCCAGTCCTCTCTTCTATCGTCACCTTTAGCGCCAGTCCTCTCTTCTATCGTCACCTTTAGCGCCAGTCCTCTCTTCTATCGTCACCTTTAGCGCCAGTCCTCTCTTCTATCGTCACTTTTAGCGCCAGTCCTCTCTTCTCTCGTCACTTTTAGCGCCAGTCCTCTCTTCTATCGTCACCTTTAGCGCCAGTCCTCTCTTCTATCGTCACCTTTAGCGCCAGTCCTCTCTTCTATCGTCACCTTTAGCGCCAGTCCTCTCTTCTATCGTCACCTTTAGCGCCAGTCCTCTCTTCTATCGTCACCTTTAGCGCCAGTCCTCTCTTCTATCGTCACCTTTAGCGCCAGTCCTCTCTTCTATCGTCACCTTTAGCGCCAGTCCTCTCTTCTATCGTCACTTTTAGCGCCAGTCCTCTCTTCTCTCGTCACTTTTAGCGCCAGTCCTCTCTTCTATCGTCACCTTTAGCGCCAGTCCTCTCTTCTATCGTCACCTTTAGCGCCAGTCCTCTCTTCTATCGTCACTTTTAGCGCCAGTCCTCTCTTCTCTCGTCACTTTTAGCGCCAGTCCTCTCTTCTATCGTCACCTTTAGCGCCAGTCCTCTCTTCTATCGTCACCTTTAGCGCCAGTCCTCTCTTCTCTCGTCACTTTTAGCGCCAGTCCTCTCTTCTATCGTCACTTTTAGCGCCAGTCCTCTCTTCTCTCGTCACTTTTAGCGCCAGTCCTCTCTTCTATCGTCACCTTTAGCGCCAGTCCTCTCTTCTATCGTCACCTTTAGCGCCAGTCCTCTCTTCTATCGTCACCTTTAGCGCCAGTCCTCTCTTCTATCGTCACTTTTAGCGCCAGTCCTCTCTTCTCTCGTCACTTTTAGCGCCAGTCCTCTCTTCTCTCGTCACTTTTAGCGCCAGTCCTCTCTTCTATCGTCACCTTTAGCGCCAGTCCTCTCTTCTATCGTCACCTTTAGCGCCAGTCCTCTCTTCTATCGTCACCTTTAGCGCCAGTCCTCTCTTCTATCGTCACCTTTAGCGCCAGTCCTCTCTTCTATCGTCACCTTTAGCGCCAGTCCTCTCTTCTCTCGTCACTTTTAGCGCCAGTCCTCTCTTCTATCGTCACCTTTAGCGCCAGTCCTCTCTTCTATCGTCACCTTTAGCGCCAGTCCTCTCTTCTATCGTCACCTTTAGCGCCAGTCCTCTCTTCTATCGTCACTTTTAGCGCCAGTCCTCTCTTCTATCGTCACTTTTAGCGCCAGTCCTCTCTTCTATCGTCACCTTTAGCGCCAGTCCTCTCTTCTATCGTCACCTTTAGCGCCAGTCCTCTCTTCTATCGTCACTTTTAGCGCCAGTCCTCTCTTCTCTCGTCACTTTTAGCGCCAGTCCTCTCTTCTATCGTCACCTTTAGCGCCAGTCCTCTCTTCTATCGTCACCTTTAGCGCCAGTCCTCTCTTCTATCGTCACCTTTAGCGCCAGTCCTCTCTTCTATCGTCACTTTTAGCGCCAGTCCTCTCTTCTCTCGTCACTTTTAGCGCCAGTCCTCTCTTCTCTCGTCACTTTTAGCGCCAGTCCTCTCTTCTATCGTCACCTTTAGCGCCAGTCCTCTCTTCTCTCGTCACTTTTAGCGCCAGTCCTCTCTTCTATCGTCACCTTTAGCGCCAGTCCTCTCTTCTCTCGTCACTTTTAGCGCCAGTCCTCTCTTCTCTCGTCACTTTTAGCGCCAGTCCTCTCTTCTCTCGTCACTTTTAGCGCCAGTCCTCTCTTCTCTCGTCACTTTTAGCGCCAGTCCTCTCTTCTCTCGTCACTTTTAGCGCCAGTCCTCGCTTCTCGCACCTTCTTCCCTCCCGGCATCAAATCCGCGGGCTTTGATAAGGCCCCGCCGGTAACATAAGGTAAAAGATTTGAAAACCAGGTGAGTTAGATGGTAAAAATACTGAAGAAAAGTACAATAAACGGGAACAGGAAAGAAGACAGACACAAAGCGGGTTTTATGCTGTTTGGAATCCAGAATGGTACATAGTGTCGAAAGGTCAGAATTTGACACGAAACATCTAATTTTGTCGCTAGACTACGGTGAGGGGCGTGCGGGGTGGCAATCCACATCTCGACATCAGAGTGTCGAGCATGCGCGCTGGCTTCACTTCTTCTCTGTCCGCGCAAGCGCAATGAGGACCGGCCAAGTATCGTCTGCAACTTGTTGGAGACATCATAATGGTTGCTTTCAAAACTATCAGATTGTAATTAGTCTTCCAGGTAAGTCTGGGTTCCTCTTGAGGTTTATAATATAAATAAAAAAAGTTTAAAAATAGTATTATGGACCATGCAGAGCTTACAAAGAGACATGACAAGAAATATGAAAAGTAATATTGAATTTAACAAAGTGTCTGAAATCAGTTAGTTCTTAGTTGTCCGCTAGGAGCGGTAAATGTTCTCTTTACAATTAAAGCAAATCAGGTCTACCAACTAAAATTAATTTTACTAATTGAAAAATAATATCAAACATAGAAGTTAATTGAACTTTGTAACAACACAGTAGCGCGCATGACCGTCTCGCACCTGGCAAATGCTCGAAGGCTTGAGGTCTTGTCTTGCAGGTGGTTCTGACATTTGCGATACATGTATACGTTACCTTGATCTAACAACCATCTAGCATGGGAGAAGCTCGACTGGTATTTATAACGTGCAAATGCTAGACAAACTTACACTTGGTGATATTCTTCGACGCTTACCTCCTAAAGGACAGGCACTTAATTGCCTTTCCCCTCACCCCAAGCGCTAGAATTATGGAAAACCTATGGAGGAAGAGTGTGAGTAGAGGGAAGCAAGTTGTCGTCGTATTCGGGAGTCGAAGACGAAACTCATGAATGAGAAACCATGCACGTTACCAACAAAGCCAAGGTGTCTGAAGAAGATTCAAATAAACCTCAACATAAATGAACATAAAGTGACTCTCACTCTTTTTAAAGAGATTCGCTCTCTGGACAACCTGTGATAAATCTCTCCCACCCCTTAGTTATTGCCACAACCCTTTCAACCCTCGCTAGACCCAACAGGTCACACACTCTTTGTTAATGATGGTGATGATTATATCGGGCATCGATCTCCAGCCCCCCCCCCCTGTGGAGAGAAGACAGAGGGAAGCAGGGGGGCTCATTCCTGCAAACACGCATGCTCTTCCTACACGTCTGTTTACCAGGTTGCCTGCCACAAGGAGTTGTAAAATTAGAATAACCATATTTGGTAAGGGGCAGTGTGTGTAAGGTACTTTTTATTTCCTTCGCCTTACTACCCGTCTGGGATATCCACATTTAACTATACTAATGTGGCAGGAATGAGGAAGGTAAAATGTATAGGAAATGTAACCACATTTTCATTGTGAAAGAGTTGGGGAACAATATTGGAAAAGTCCCCCTCAATACACCTAGCCGAGATTCGAGCCCCGACCTTCTCGTTAGCGAAAAACCAGATTAGACGAGCTTGACGTTTAGCCTACATTCTCATTGATGCGGGGGAGGTCGTATTATCTTTGTCGTTACTACCCGGAATATAAGCAGTCTAATACGTCAGATACACAAAATAATGGGTTGCTGGTTAGCCGCGTGTCATCCTATGCCTGCGCTTAATCTTTACTTCCTCTTATCACCCTCACAATCCCTACCCCCTATATTATGTAATGAAACAATCTTTGTATTCAAATGTATGAACTAAAAAAAGTATCTGGAATCAAACCAGGGTCCCTCAAGCTCATGGGGTCAAATCTTATCCAAGGGGGCTTAAATAGAATTATTAATACACTGTAATGGCATTACGTAGTTACAGAAAAAATTACCAATCCAACTGGGGTTCAAACTAGTCTCTTATGGATCAGCTTCTTTACCTCATTGCTTCTGAGTTGTATTAAGACGAATGTTTAGACTTTTTTCACTGTCACTTTTTATACATGTTCTGGTGTGTTATTTGCCAGATACATTATTTAAGCTGGTTCATATTGTTTATTTTTTAGAATCTAAACTGTTCGTTTCTTTCAAGGCTTCCCCGCACCTGGAAGATCGGGTGAACACAATGTATTTCACAAAAACAAACTAAAAAGAAGGCCTTTGCAAATAATAAAAAGCTAACTGATTAACTAAGCATGCAAATCCCTCCCTCTATTCATTTTCACCCGTAAACATTGGGTTGCGTTCTCCATTGAGGTGGGGATGTAGGGACGCGAGAAAAGTTACTGCACGTGTTTTTGCAGTATATTCAACTTTTTTTACCTAAATTAATCAGATATTGCTTCAGTATAAACAAAGTTTAATTTTCTTCACATGGTGACCTCTGGAGTTGTTGAATATCTGTCTAGGATATCCTGGAATTTAATGACAACTTTTTCTGTTCAATTAAAGAGTTTTTCATCTCATCAGGTGCTTAGAAAGTGGGAATTACTTATTTAAACCCTAAAAAATACAGGTAATTTAGTATTTAGAAAACTTTTTCTACACATTTCTGCGTCGTCGTGTTTTTGTTGCGTGTTTACGTTTTTGAGTCAACTTTTTTCTTAGCATCTTTTAAATGCTTACTTAATAAGATCTTTTCAGACATTGCTAAAAGCCCTTCAAAATAATATGAAATACCAATACCATCAACTATCAAAATAGATGGTTTGAATATTGATGGATCACTCGCTACATTGCCGTGTTAATGCAGGTAACATGAGCGAGGGTGTGAAGACCATATGTGGAGGTAATGAGATCCATGTCAGTCGCAACATGTGGAATAAATCAACACCAGCATCGGTGGGTACGTCACTCACATATAGTTTGGTTTTACAGTGCCAGAGAGGTCGGGGTTAAACACCCTGTCGGATATAGTGAGGGTCTTTTTTACGAAATATTTTCCCCCTCTCTGTGTATGCAGATTCAAGTATATTTTCTAGAAATTCTACCTTCTGCATCCCTACCATATCCATACCACATTAGCATATATTTTGTTTTTGTGCGTGAATGACGTCTTACAATTCGTTCGAGCTATTCACAATTATTGAGGGAGTCGAAACAAAAACATAATAAACCTCATTTTATGAAAAAATGTGCTAGCAGTGATTTCTAGTAGTTTACTTCTTGAACTACAGGAAGTTTTTGTAATCAGTCAAGACTTATAGAAGAGCTAATGTTGACAAGTATTTTATTTAGAGTTATATTTATGGATTTCATAAAAGTTTAAATAGTGAATACACCCCAACTAAATCTATTAGGGTTATGTTTTTGTCTCGACATCTTCAGCGTGATTAAATGTGGATACCCCTAAGGGTAGAAAGATGAGGTGCAAAAAAAAAATCTAGATAAATATTATCTTACATAATCATAATTATAATTTTGTAGAACATAACATCACATCAATATTACTTTATTTCATATTTAGTTTGAGTATACTTTAAAAACATGCTTTATTATTTAAATAACATAGTAAAGGTTAGATCCTTTTTGAAAGACCAACGTTTTAAAACCCAACTATTATATCTTTAATTTTAGTAGACATGTATCTAGAAACAATCCAAATGTCCCATCCCTCAAAACAAAATATGTTGCCCCACAAATACCAAAACTAAGTTAGATATATATGTAGGCTATCTAGATTTAGTCAAGCCTACTATTTTTATTAATTAGAATATAAAAATATATACTAATTCAATCATAAGCTATCAGCTTTTTATGTAATACGTTTATTATTAAGTTCGATCTTACACAAACCCACTTCGATGGCCACGTGCTAATCTCATTTTGGACTAGATTTCCGAAGACGGGGAGATCAGGGTTCGATCCCAGCCAGATGCATTGAGGGTGGTTTTCCACTCTCCCCTACGCAAACGCGGGTCCATTCCCGCTAAATTAAGCCTTCCTAATCCCTAGCCCATTAGTGTAATTAGTACACAGGCGTGTAGTAGCCCAATCGGGTAGTAAGATGCGGTGTTAAGTAATAATAATAATAATAATAATAATAATAATAATAATAATAATAATAACAGTATTTAATACAAACGTATCTTTTAATAAATAAATCAATTCATAACATTTACAGCGGAAAAAAAATGGAAAAAACAAGTCGACGCGATTGAAGCCTCCAAAATACAAGCAGAAAGTCTGGAGTCACGTAATTTGGCGTCGTCCTGGCGAATCGAATATATATATATTTTCCCCCTAGCATGGTTTTATGATACAATCACAAACGAGAGGCCTTACCCATTAACAATCCTTGTCTCTCAAACCCTCACCCCTGCTACCCCCCTTGTTGTAAACCACGAGTTTTATTTAACTTAGTACAGAGTCCAAGTGTTTGTTTACACCGTACTCTGTTTAAAGGCGATTGAGAGACAGCCATGCCTGCCAGCTTCCCTGTTGCCCTTCGCAACATAGGTTTTTACGGCACCATACAAACTGCTAGACAACAAACTGCTCGACAAACTATAAAAAAATATTTTGAAGGCTGGGTGGGTCAAGTGGCCGACACGACTTGGACCAACTGCTAGACAAGCTCATGTATAGGGGTACAAAGTGATAGACAGCCAAGCGGTAGACACGAGAGGACAAATCTGTAAACAGACCAACTGCTAGACACGCAGAAACGACGTGGACCAAGTGATCGACACGAGTTGGACCATGTGATAGACAGCCAACCGGCAGACAAAATGAAAACAATTATTTTGAAGGCTGGGTGGGTCAAGTGGTCGACACAACTTGGACCAACTGCTAGACAAGCTCATGTATAGGAGTACAAAGTGATAGACAACCAAGCGGTCGACACGAGAGGACCAACTGCTCGACAAACTTTGATATCATCCAGTTAAGAGTGGGCTAAGTGAAGAACAGTTAATTTACTACACGAGTGTCCTTGTTTATACTCAAATAATTTTTCTCCCCAACCCGTCAGCTTAACTTCACACTTCTTGACATATTTTTTGTAGGGTTTGCTAAAGTAAAAATGTAGGTGAAATGATGACCTTATAAAATAATATCATGAATTGAACAGTTGCAATTAAATCTACAACGCTAACTGCAACATTAAAGAACAGTGAGCGCTGATTCACACCTATGAACTATCTTATTTTTATATTAATAGATTAGAGGTGAGGAGGGTATAATTTAGAGAAAATATACCCGCTTTTTCATGAAGAAAGAGCTGAAAACCATTGAGTAAAAATTCCTTATTGGCCTTTATTAAAACTTGAAATTTGACAACAGTTTTAAAATAGTATGTAAAATTAGTAACCGGCAATAAGCGACAATAAAAAGTATTTTTATTGTTTTTCAAACATATAATTTTAATTTATTTAGTGCTACAAATTTTTTGTTTTAGCACCGCGTTATACTAGAGAGTTACTGCCCGTTCGGATTATACGCCTATATACTAACTACGCTAATGTGTTTAGGGATGAGTAAGGTTGCATATAGATGAACTGCACCCGATTTTTCGTGTAGTAAGAGTGGAAAACCATTTATGAAAATCCACTTTTAGTCCACCCGACTGGGATCGAGCCCCGATCTCTCTTTCATCAGCAATCAAGTATATTGCGAGAGTAGCGCGTTAGATATTGCGGCCACCGAAGCAGAGGCTACTTAACTCACTGGCCGTTAAGGGTATTCTCAATTCTTCTAACTATTCAACCAAGGATATAGGAGATAGGGGCAAGGTTTTATCTATATTCAAGAAAATTCATCAAAATTCCTCTATATGAATAATAATAAGTTACTTTAACAGAATGTTCAAATCTTCATTTTCTTGATAAGGTTCCTTGACTTGTTAAATCCTTACTATTATAAATGCGAATGTGAGTGAGTTTGTTTGTTTGTTACGCTTTCACGCCTAAACTACTCGACCGATCATCATGAAATTTTGCATACACGTTGTCATGGGTACAGAAAAGGACATAGGGTACCTTTCATCCAGAAAAAATGCGAATGTGAGTTTGGTTGTTTGTTTGTTTGTTAATGTTTGTTACGCTTTCACGCCTAAACTACTCGACCGATCATCATGAAATTTCGCATACACGTTGTCATGGATACAGAAAATAATATAGGGTACCTTTCTTTCAGAAAAAATGCGAATGTGAGTTTGTTTGTTTGTTTGTTTGTATGTTTGTTATTGTTGGTTACGCTTTCACGCCTAAACTACTCGACCGATCATCATGAAATTTCGCATACACGTTGTCATGGGTACAGAAAAGGACATAGGGTACCTTATTATCCAGAAAAAATGTGAATGTGAGTTTGTTTGTTTGTTTGTTATTGTTTGTTATGCTTTCACGCCTAAACTACTCGACCGATCATCATGAAATTTCGCATACACGTTGTCATGGGTACAGAAAAGGATATAGGGTACCTTACATCCAGAAAAAATGTGAATGTGAGTTTGTTTGTTTGTTATTGTTTGTTACGCTTTTACGCCTAAACTAAACGACCGATTATCATGAAATTTCGCATACACGTTGTCATGGGTACAGAAAAGGACATAGGGTACCTTTCATCCAGAAAAAATGCGAATGTGAGTTTGTTTGTTTATTTGTTTGTTATTGTTTGTTACGCTTTCACGCGAAATTTAGATGCACCCCGTTTATGTAATGGGACGAGGCTTCAATTACACAATTAGGGCAAAATATAATATGTGCCACCATTTTAACAGGTGTGGGAAAAGGGGAAACTGTAATCATACCTCGAACCCCTATAATCCCCACTGACCTACCATTTCAATTCAAAAGACTCCAGTTTCCAATCAAACTTAGTTTTGCTATTACTATTAACTAAGCGCAAGGGCAAACATTGCAGGTAGCAGGGGTGCATTTGGAAATGCCATGTTTTTCCCATGTAGCCTGTTCGCGTGTGTCCAATGCCCAGAATTTGTATGTATTTGTGCCAAATGGAAGGACATACAACATAGTATATAGGAGCGTCCTAAAATAATGATCTATTCTGTTCCCATGATTACAATGGTCAAGAACAAGCGGAGTAAATAAGGGATGTTAATTAACTGTAAGTAAAATTTAAGATGGAGTAGGATCTTCCAATTCGTGGCAAGGCATAACCTATGACTCTACTGACACACACTCCGTTACTTCTTTTCTACTCCTACACTTAACCCTGATTTATATTGTGTAGTTTGTTTTTTTTGTATCTCTACCTCTATTGACTAACAACCTCAATATGTTCATCGTTTTTATTGTCATATTCCCTGTGTCAATCGACAACCTGAATTTATTGATAAAATCTACATTAACGCGAGCGAAGCCGCGGGCAAAAGCTAGTTATAATATATAATTAAATGATATATTTTCTTAAGGATTATATCATATCACCTAGGTTAAGCTTATAAATATAGTTACCATAATATATAATGATCAAGTAATTATCTCCCGCTAATAACTTAATACTATAAAAATAAACTTACAAATTGCAAGCATGTAACAATGGTAATTGCTTTATTCCCTCATTCACTGCAGTGCTACCCGCGTCGGTGGTTGTATGATCACAAAGCATCGCTCGCGTATTACATTGAATTGCCGGTAGCAAAGAGACCGGGTTCGAATCCCGGCTGGGTATATTGACACATTAAAAAAATTCACTACACCATTGAATTAGAGGTGATACAAAAATATGGGTACATTTTAATATTAATTTAGTGTTTCTACGGTATTTTTTATTAACAAGAGAGTAGGTATATTTATTTTAGCTACATCCTATATTTATTTATTTAGTTATTTTACCATCGTGTTTTACTACCCACTCGGATTTCGGATTATAAGCATATGAACTAATTACGCTTATGGATTAATGATTACAGTTTATTTAGACAAAGTGAACCCGCATATGCATGGAGGGAAAATGGAAAACCACTTAGGAAAAACTACTATTGGTACACCTGGCCAAAGCCCTTTGTTAATTTTCAGAATATGATATCTAGATGCGAGTAAATTCTCACTAGAACTTAATAATAACTTTGGCTATTTAATTCTTAAATATGCGATCCCTTACAATTATGTTAATTGTAAGAGTAGCAGCAATAAGCCAACTACCGAGTCGAAGGTGGCTGCGTTATCTGATAGCTCGTGATCTTAATAAAATCACACATTTGTAGCCGACGATTTCCGTAGGTCCATAATAGACTCTGCCTTAAAATATGATTGTAAAATGTCCCTGAGCACGGGATGATTCCTGGATAGCTCAGTGGGTAGAGCATTGGCGTACTAAGCCAAAGGTCCCGGTTTCGATGCCCGTGTCCAGGTGTCATTTTTCAAATTTCAGAGCAAATCAAGTATTTTTCTAGTGGAATATTTATATAGATTTAATTATTAATTTCCATATTTTCTCGCTGCACCGCTGCCTTGGCACCCCATTGAGAACGTCTGGCTTAGACTATAGAGAAGTGATTCCCAAACTGTGGTACGTGTACCTCCAGAGATACGTGACGTAATACTGAGTCTTATGAATTATAAATTATTATATGACAGTAGTAAGTCTGATAGACAAATTAACGCAGATTTTGACGTAATGTGATGGCATTTATTAGACTTTCTTTTCATCTATTAAGGTTTTGTTTAATTTACTGCTAGAGCTTTGTTAACGTTTGGATCGACCGTTTATACTTTGCAAGAAAACAGTATATATATATATATATATATATATGTGTGTGTATTTCATTTCATAAAGAGCTGGAAAGGGTATGTTGGTTAGGGGCCGTCCTTAAATTACGTTAAGCCTTTTTTCATGATTTTCGACCCCCGCTCTCCCTCCCACACCCCACGTAAGGTACCGTAAGATTTTCCATGACACCCCCCGATAAAAATCCTTACGTAAGATAAATTCTGACTCCCCACCACCTCACAAGAAAACGTAGTGAAATACTGAACCTCCCTCCCCCCCAAAATCCCTACGTAATTTAAGGTCAGCCCCTTAGTCCATGGCCCCCAAAATTGGCACACAACTGACCAAAGCTCGTGAAATACTGATATAAATTTTTTTACAGGTTTTACAAGCTAAGAGATAATAGCGCCCCGAATCGTACCCAACCTTAATTCACATCTAGTTAGGATTTAGGATTAAGAGAATTCGACTCTATTGGTATTCAAACTGACCAACTAATCACATGTGTTTGGTCAAAACGATTTGGCGTACTTAACCCTGCCCGAGGCCTCTAATAGACCAATATGTCATATTTTTTCCACCCTAGTCTTTTGTCACTATTGATAATCTCCAGACAAAAGGTTCACTTTTATTTGTTCGTGACCCTTTTTCACTAAGCAAAATAACTAGCGAAACCGAGCAGTAATAGTGTTATGTTGAGAGATTTTTTTATACTCTAGTGTCAGTAGTTTTAGATCAAATGAGAAATAAAAGTAATCAACATATATATATATATATATGTATATATGACAAAAAATCACCGCGTTTTACTTCCCGTCCGGGCTGAATTCATGTATATTAAGTACGATATTGGGGTGGTGGTGATGAAGGTAGAAGTAATTACAGGAAACGTACCCACATTTGCGTGGGAAAATAGAAGGAAACAACTGAATAAGATATATCCAAAATACCTTCAGCAGGGATTTGAACCCCCACCTCTCCGTCAATGACAAGTCAGTCTATTACGCTAATGCGAGAAAGACGTCTTCTTAGAGCATGTGACCACTAACACGGTAAATTGCTATTTTTGAGAACTACCAAACTACCCAAAAATTTACACTAATGGGAGAAATAAGGAAGTCAAGTGTCGCCGTATGCCAGGAGGCATGTGAACAATTTCAACAGACTGTATATTTCCACAAAACTATGATTTCACTTTCTCCCTTTTTATAGTCTAAATATTCATACACATAAAGAAAATATTGTAATCGTTAACACTTTTGGCCTCTAGATTCCCCGACTGGTTTTTGGCTTATTTTGGACGTGTCAGACCGAAGCGTCTTGCTGGCTGGGATCTTTAGGCTAATTTTTCTGCTCGATAGTATGAGAGTAAAGTATCTTGACGTTTTATCTCCTCACATTTAGTCCAACTTGTGTCGCCCACACATTTTACAGTCCGGTGGGCACTACACTTCTTATCTCTATCAGTTCTGGGAATAGTTTGCTTGCGGCCTTGACTGATTACCGGTCAGCCAGCCTCCCAATAGTAGTAATGCTGCCAACCTGATGTCTGCAATTCACTAATTTGTATAACATTAGCAACGCCATCTATTTTGAGAGCTGAAAGCTCAACACACCGCCAGAGAGGGTAGGCAAACCCTTAAGGGTAGTCTATCGATGGGTGATTGTTTTAATTCCCAAGTTTTCGAACGGATCTAACGATTTGTGTTTAAAATGTTTATGTAGGTATTGTTTGACCTCCTAAATAACACTATTCTAGGTGTAGGCTACCCTCATTTGCATGGAGGGAGAGTGAATACCATTTATGAAAAACTACCCTCAGTACACCCGATCGGTATTCTAACCCCGATCTCCCTGTCATCGGCAGTCTAGTCTATTGCGAGTGTGATGCCTTAAACCATGCTACCTCTGAAGTGGGTTGTATAGAAACAGAACAAGAGGAATAGGGGGCGGAAAAATGTTCAAATATGCACCTAATTTTCAAACGCGTGAGCTACATAATAATAAAATATTTATGCTAGCTTTCTTGACATAATATATTTAAAAACAAGTTCACACACTTTATATTTACAATCTTGCGAAATGACAGGAACATTATTATTTGGTGAACTGAACTCGATTCAACATAATACATACACAGTATCTAGTAAAATACACCAGATGTAGGCCAATATCCCCATCGAAATAACTTCTGCTCTTTTAAAAACCTTTAGCAATGCTCATATTTAAATAAGAAATGTAAAATAACTTTGTTGAGTATTTTATTTGCCGTTATAAGTTGCATTTCACAGTTTGCAACAACCATAAACTCATACCGTTTGTCACATGGTCTAATAAGGCTTAAGAGTAGCTTGAATAAGAGTAAGCATTCCGACTGATTGAATTGGGCTGATAGTTACCACTCTTGTGGTTTTTACATCTTCCTTTTACACTAATGCGGGATTATTTCATCTTAACTTAGCTCCTAATTAATAAACCATTATTAAACCTGGTGCTAACGCAACATCAACAAAATGTTCTTAGATTTTTTTTTTGATGGTCTAAGGCATCACTCTCATAATAAATTGGACTGCCAATGACGGGGATATCGGGGTTCAAATTCGGTCGGGTGTACGGAGGGTGGTTTTTCATTAATGGTTTACACTCTCCCTACATGCAAATGAAAGTACACATCTCATAATAACAACATTCTTTCTGTACTCCATTAGTGTAATTATATTTGGTTTAGCACCCAGTCTTACCACCTGTTCGGGTTATAGGCTTATTTACTAGTTACGTTAATGTGTTAGGGATGAGGAAGATTGAATTTATAGGTATTGCACCCGAATTTGCGTGGTCGTAGAGTGGAAAACCTTTTAAGAAAAATCACCCTCACTGCACCTGAATGGGATCGAAACCTGATCTGCCTGTCCTAGGCAGCCAGTCAATTGCGAAGGTAGTGCTTAAGACCATGCAGTCATCGAAGCAGACTTTAATTAGTTCATATGTGTATTAACTGAATGGGTACAAATACACAATGACAAAAATTATGGGAATAATTTTACAATCTTTCACTAACTAGTTATACTTCTAAACTTTTTTGAATGATTCTATTTTGTTGAAAGTTACAAAATAGTGCTTTTGGTAAGAATGTATGTTGAAAGTAAGGGTGGATGGAGCCTACATAAGCTACCAACTTAGTTTCTGGCAGTTGCTCTTTTATATATAAGATGGTATTTAATCTTGTTAATTCTTAAGGTATGATTTTACAATTTATAGCAAATATTTGTCTCCTTTCTTCAGATCCGATAACTCTTTTCATTCAGTGAAACGTTCTATATTCTCAGATACCATATTGTATGTATCAAAACCTATTATTTATTCGAAATTATAACTAAGCTAGCGTTAAAAAATATTTTTTGAAGAGTGCAACTTGTAAGTAAATTATTAAAATTAAAAATACTATGGTTTAAGTTTATACTTGTATCAGTGGACCTCACCCTTTTTTGGGCTAATTAAATCCAGGGGGTTGGGAGGGCAGACATTTATGGGAGGGTCAAGACCATTCTAATACACAGCTTTCTACGCCCATGTTTATCACTTTGTTGGCTATGAAATAACTTGTCTGTCACTTGAGCCACTCTTAGCTGGATGATATCAAAGTTTGTCGAGCAGTTGGTCCTCTCGTGTCGACCGCTTGGTTGTCTATCACTTTGTACCCCTATACATGAGCTTGTCTAGCAGTTGTTCCAAGTTGTGTCGACCACTTGACCCACCCAGCCTTCCAAATAATTGTTTTCATTTTGTCTACAGGTTGGCTGTCTATCACATGGTCCAACTCGTGTCGATCACTTGGTCCACGTCGTTTCTGCGTGTCTAGCAGTTGGTCTGTTTACAGATTTGTCCTCTCGTGTCTACCGCTTGGCTGTCTATCACTTTGTACCCCTATACATGAGCTTGTCTAGCAGTTGGTCCAAGTTGTGTCGACCACTTGACCCACCCAGCCTTCAAAATAATTGTTTTCATTTTGTCTACAGGTTGGCTGTCTATCACATGGTCCAGCTCGTGTCGATCACTTGGTCCACGTCGTTTCTTCGTGTCTAGCAGTTGGCTGTCTACCACTTTGTCCTCTCGTGTCAACCACTTTGTTGTCTATCACTTTGCCTGCTCCCGGTTTTTACAAGTAACTGAACTGATGTGATCTTATTTTTGCTGAAAGTATTACTTATAAATAATATAAATTTAATAGTAAATTGACTCAATTCTTCAAATACATAATAACGTTGACAATTTTACTGTTTATTTGTTTTAAATTTCATTCAAAACTCCTAAAGTTTCGAATATTCATTATTTATTCATTTACAATTAAAATATATATTATACATATAATCTACTTACCTTTATTTCACTATTTTAAATCATCTTTCTTTATTTTGATTCATAAACTGCCAACCCTCCATGTTTATTATTTTTGTTGGTAGGTGATTTTAACGCTATCTGCTTTAGAAAGTGATTTATTTCGGAACTGATATGATATTATTTTATTTTATGTTCTTGGTCGCTTATAACATCTGGCTGTCATTTGAAGAAATAATTGCCCCTAGCGGAAGAGATTATTATTATCGTTTGGTTTTTTGGTGCCAAATTTAAATTAATTTTAAAGATGACTTATGTTCATTTGTCCAAATTATAATGTTTAGTTATCTTTATAGTAATATTTTAACTATTTAAATAGTTAAGATTGGTTTTTACTTTCTCTCTATCTTACAGGTAGAGAAAGTATGGTGATCGTCAAAAAAATCGAACTCGAGATTTTGATGAATTTTGACGTTTCATGACTTCCTGAATCCGAAAAAGTGGTTTTTGAATTTCCGTCTGTCTGTCTGTCTGTCTGTACCTCCAACTAGAGCCTAAACTATTTTACCGATTGAGCTGAAACTTGATATCTAGGGTTTTCATAGGGTTGCCCCGAGGGGTTTTTGGAATTGGATATCTACCCCTAAAATTAAGGGTAGTTTACTGAAGGGAAAAAAGAGAAAAAGTCGATTTTCTCAAAATCGGCTCTAACGATTTTGATTAAATTTCATTAATGAACATTAATAAATATTCCAAACAAAATGGCTACTCTCAATATTTCGGCAAAATGGCTTTAAGGGCTCCGGTCTGATGCGTAAATTAGCATTTTTTATAATAGCTCCGAAACTATTTGAGATATGAAATTACTTAGCATTACAAATATGTATATATATTTATAATACAAATATTTTATTCGAAACATATTTTTATAAAATCAATCATTTTCATTCTATACGCAATTATATATATATTTTTAGCTTTTTGGACATTAAAGCTTAAGTATTGCGATCGTAAAAAAAACTAACCTGAAATGTTGATGGATTTCGACGTCTCATGACCCCCCGAACCCTAAAAAATAGTCTTTGCAATGCCGTCTGTCTGTGTGTCTATTAAAACTTAAAATTAAGGGTAGTTTACTGAAGGGCAAAAAGAGAAAAAGTCGATTTTCTCAAAATCGGCTCCAACGATTTTGATTAAATTTCATTTATAAACATTAATAAATATTCCAAACAAAATGGCTGCCCTCAATATTTCGGCAAAATGGCTTTAAGGGCTCCGGTCTGATGCGTCAATTAACATTTTTTATAATAGCTCCGAAACTATTTGAGATATGAAATTACTTAGCATTACAAATATGTATATATATTTATAATACAGATATTTTATCCGAAAAATATTTTTATAAAATCAATAACTTTCAATCTATACGCAATTATATGAATTTTTTAACTTTTTGGACATTAAAGTTTAAGTATTGCAACCGTAAAAAAAAAAACTAACCTGAAATGTTGATGGATGTCGACGTCTCATGACCCCCCGAACCCTAAAAAATAGTCTTTGCAATGCCGTCTGTCTGTGTGCCTATAAAAACTTAAAATTAAGGGTAGTTTACTGAAGGGTGAAAAGAGAAAAATTTGGTTTTCTCAAAATCTACTCAAACGATTTTGATTAAAATTCGTATCTAGGCGTTGATTAAGATTATAAATAAAGTGGCTATTTTCATTTTTCTATGAAAATGATTTTTAGGGTACATTACAGAAGCGTTAATTTCCGTATCTCCATAACTATTGGAGAAACTAAACAACTTATCATTGCAAAGTTGTAGGACTATTAGAAATAAAAAACTTTTATTTGACATATATTTTTATAAAAGCTACAGTTTCTGAGATATTTGCAAATATATTAATACAATTTTGTGAGCTTTAGTTGTAAGCATATACTACTTAAGTCTTAACGCAATAATTCTCCAATGCCATAGAGTAATTAAATATAAGTATCTAAAAAAGTATGTTATTTTCCCTTAAATCTCTTAGGAGAAATGTTTGTATAGCAATGATCTATCTCCATTTATAGACTCAATACTCAATATTTACATTTTTTATTGGTCAAAATGTATAAATGAATAATTAAATATCAATGCGATGACTTGAAGATCTGCAACACCTTATAAAATGTTAAAATTTTAACCAGAAATCGAAATTTTAATACGAAGTGTTGACCCTTGTGGAAGACATTAAACTGTTTTAAATGCTCTTAGGTGGACAAAGATGCGCCTCTTTTCTCATTGATTCTATATCATTGTATATTATTTTATGCGTGTTCTTATGTGGAGTGGTGATGATACAATGTACATTATTCCGTTCAGAAATCTTTCGAGTTTATAGAAAGAGAGAGAAAGTCTGTGCGGTGCGCCGTACCATTTATTTTCTTTGTTATAAATCTCGGTGACTATATTTTTCTCCTAGGCCGGAGATGGTTTATTTAAAAACAAAAAAGAACGTGTTTGTGTTTTGTTGAAGGTTTTGTTTTGTTGTTTCTAAAATTGGTTTTGGAAGCGTCAGGAAGGACCTGATTTGAGATCATTTAATGGTGTTTTTCTTATATTTAACTGTAAGGCTCATCAGTGAAAGTTTCACTAAAAGTGAGTCTTAACCTTGCAAGAACGACGGGGAAGAGTTTGCAGGGAATATTTTTAAATATAATGACTTGGAATTGTGATTGTTACCAAGGCACATGCCACCATACTACATTGATTGGATATTTTGGGTGAGATCAGTTTACATCTAAAATCATCCTGTTCAGTGTTTAAATAGTTGACCTAAAATTATTAAAGAAGGGAAAATAACTTACTATCCTTGACTGATTTTCCGTCATTTTTTGTTGTATTACCTATTGATGATCTAATGCAAAGTTAAATATCCAGAGTTCCTTTTGAAACAGTTTTATTTCATTTTTATCTTTGAACATTCCTCTAGTCTTTCAGAGTTAGAAGTGTTGGACATTTAGTTAAAGAAGAGGGAATACTACAGAACAGTTGTAAATAACTTCAGTTTCCATACCATAAATATTATTGTTTGTCAACCTCACAACAATATTTTGTTTATTAAAGAATCATAACATTATTTTAACATATTATAAAAAAAAGTTTGTCTTTTAAACCTGTTATCATTTTATTTAAAGGAATATTTATGTGTCATAATTAATAATTATTTTTTTATCCTCACAATTCAAGTGAGAGTTTAACATTTTCAATTATTGCCCAACAATACCTCTATTAATTTTAAAACATAGGAGGCATGCCTTACCAGGTAGGGTTTATTTAAGGATATCATTTACAACAATAATTACAATCACTCTTTAAATTTAATTGTGTATTTTTTTATTCATTATATTAATGTACATTGTATTTTTCTTTTGAACTTGCATCTCATGTATAGATATTCTCAGTAGATTGGATGTCCAGGGCAAGAATAATAATCTGCTTCAGGAAGTCTTCAGTTGTAAGTGTCCAACTTGGGTTAAAATTTTAGGTAAAGTCCAGGGGTCTTGAGAAAAAGGGTTTTCGTCTTACCGCTGAGCAGTTTATGGGGATAAATTTATTTAATAATAAAATCTACCTACCTTACAAAATAAAAGTGGTTGGCAGTTGGCGCCCAACATTATATAAATATTATAAATTAAATAAAATTCATACATAATATAAAAACATAACATAATAATAGAAATATTTTTTTTTCACCACACTGAAAATAAAAATAAATAAATCGAATATTACTATCTAGGTATGGACAAGTATACAGATTAAGGTGGAGATGTAGGGAATTTCAGGTAAAGGTAAGTGTTTTTACAATTTTTAAACAAAACTTTTTTTTGTTCAAAATAAATCAAATATTGCTTCAGTGCAAACATAGAGTTTAATTTTATTAACATGGTGACCTCAAAAGTTGTTGAATATCTGTCAAAGGTGTCCTGGAATTCAATACCAACTTTTTCTCCTCGTTTAAAAAGTTTGTCATCTAATGCCACTATGTCCATGACAGATATTCAACAACTTTTGAGGTCACCATGTTAATAAAATTAAACTCTGTGTTTGCACTGAAGCAATATTTTATTCATTTTAACCAAAAACATGTTTTGATATAAAATCTGCAAAAACATTGGCCTTTTCTCGCGTCCCCAACATCTCCACCTTAATTTTGGCGATGTCGTTTGTAGACAAGAAAAACTTGTTCCAATGTACATTCCTATTTGTATGTTGTTTTTATTTTAATTGAGATTCCCAAACTCTTGGCTCAAAAATATCCAATATCGTCTTGAATATTTTTCCAGTGACGGGGAGGTCCGAGCTCGATTACGGGCTGGGTGAACTGGGATGATTTTCTCTAAATCATGGGCTTTTAACCGCGGCTATCTATACCGATTGGGGTTAAGGGAATCAATTTATGAACAGCCAAAATCTCACTAGTAACAAGGTTGTATATTTTTGATTTGCAGTTTTTTCTATCAATAAATATGATTAAATCGTTTTGATTTTCTTTCAGGGGTTCTGTTCATAGCTATCCATGTGTAAATTAAAACCAAGTTATTCACGGGTCTGTAATCGTATACAAGGTTCAGAACCCCTCCTCTAAATGATTTCCCCTTGCAAATTCGGGTAACTTACCTCCCAATTATACCTTACTCGTACTTACCTCCCTAGTTTAAATATGAGGATAACCCGAGTTGGTAGTAATATGTGGTGCATAAAACAAATATATGAGGAAAAAAAAAGTTTACGAATTCTGTGGACTGAATTGTCGTCACCTATCAAAATTATAAATGGGGATTCCCCATAAGCTAACATTTGAATTGAGGGGAGAAGGGAGAGTTATATAGGTTACAAGGGGGATCTTTTTCGTGACTAAAAAAAAATGACCTTTCCGTGAGAGGTTTAGGATGTCGTGATGTACCCATGTCTTGTTTTGTATCACTAATAACAATTCGGTTTCTACGAACAGTCGTAATCCATAAATATAGATAGTAGCGAAGGTATAGGTTAGCTTCACTGTCAGAGCGGTGAAACCCGCGTGATTTGTAGACGGGAAGGTTCGTATGAAAATGTTGGTAGTACCGTGCTGTTTACCGCCAGGATATTTTTAACCTCGGGGAGGTCATGACGCGATCAGTCACGTGATCCAAAAGTCCAATCGCGGTGGAAACCCGCAATAATAATAATAATAATAATAATAAAAACACAGAGAAACAACATTTTACGTAAGAGAGTGTTTCACTTCACCTCAAGGAAAACACCTAGCTTAGGTAGGTTAGGGGTCGATCCATACGTCACATCTTGGGCTTGTTTTCAATGGTGTAGCAAGGGGTGAATGAAGGAGAGGGAGGGGGGGCCGAGGTGTCATTATGTTTTGTTTTGAAAGCAAAAGAAATGAAAATAAGTTAAAAAAATATTTATAATAGTTAAAAGAAATTAATAACATAATTATTATTATTAGTTCACTGCCTCAACTGAATTTTATTTGATATGAGGTTCGCTACATTGCTGCCTTTTTACAGGATTAATTTTGCAGACTTCTTTTCATTTAAGCTCTTATCAAGCTTCTTATAATAATTTTTTCACAGGAATTTGGTTTCTACACTGGTTGTTTTCTGTATTCTACTTTAGTAAAAAGTCTATTTGAAACCAGTGACGAAACATTTCTATCAATCTTTAAATAGGTACAACAAAATATAAAAAGTGACTAAGTGTAAGAAAATGCGTTGGCCTTAACTTCGCCCAAATAAAGACGATATTATTATTATTATTATTATTTTAAAATAAAAAAACTATTAAAATTGATTCAAATTTCGCTGATGTCAAGAGAAGAATTCGGTAAAGCGCACTTCCATGAGTTTTATTTTTCGAGGCTTCGAGCGCAATCGTTGTGTGTGTGTGTGTGTGTGTGTGTGTGTGTGTGTGTGTGTGTGTGTGTGTGTGTGTGTGTGTATCTCAGAGGTTCCCAAGCTGGTGTCCACAAAGAGTCTTGCGGGGGTCGGAAACAAATTTAGATTTTTAGGTTATTTTGTATTTGTATTTTCATATTATATGAAAAATTTATCGCTATTCACATTTTTGCTTGAACATATGGTTTTTTTTCCATTACTGTCCGACTTAATATATCTTTTCTTTTATTTATATGAAATGGGCTACACAGAATAATAAAGTCCAATGTTCATAGAAAGGACCATTAAAAAGCTACAAAAAAAGTTGTGGTAAAATTGATAACGTTTCACTATATTATTAGTGTTATTTTATAGGTATGGAAGATCTGAAGATCACATGACTTGACGTATGAATACGCGTAAGTAGATCTAATAAATTTTCTAGCTGTGAGTTCTTCCTATGAAAATTAAACTGAACTGTGTGCATAGAATTTTAATTTCACCTTGTATAATGGGGGCGATAAGAGCGAATAAAAACTGGCCTCAGGGGCATATGGAAAAGTTTGGAAACCAATGGTTTATCTGATATACCGATCAACAGCAGTGAGACGGGCTCTTGAGGGCGCGCTTCATAAAATATGTTTCATTTTCCCATTTAATTTGATTAAATATTAATTCTAAAAACAAGAACATTTGTAAATTATTAAACACTTATATCATCCTAGTCTTTCAAGTAAAAAGATTTTACCGAGCCCAAAGATTTTCTTTAAAAACATGATTAACGTTATTTACTTTAAATTGAGACCTTTCGTTTGAATTTTATAGATTTTTTTTTATTGTAGGTGAAACTATTCTAAACAATCAGACGTAATCAATTTTGCTTATTTTCTTATGAATAATAAACAACGTCAATACATATTAAAAAATATCCCGCTGGTGGTTAAATAGTTTGTTAAAGTGACTTATAAGATAGTTGTGTACCTTGCACAAATTTGACCAAGAATGAATATATAAGAAAAATAATAGAAAGAAACGTGTTTATAATAGCGGTCACTAGCTTCTTAAATTCAAATTAAAACTAGAAATTGATTTTTTTTTCATTCCGCTCCTGTTTGGGCGAGACGACTGAATTGTATCCATTCAGACAGTTTTCAAAAGAACGACTTTAACAAAAATCCTGATTTGTATACCCTGTAATTATTAGCATTATATCCACAACATCCTGAATTGTATACATCCTGAATGGTATCCATTCAGACACTTTCTTAAACAAGCACCACAAATAAAAAGTCTGATTTGTATCCATTCTCATAATATCCACAAAATCCTGAATTGTATCCATTTAATTGGGGTGTCACTTGTCTGATAGATGGCAGCAGCTGAGACTCTCTTTGACTCATTCCGTGTTTAATAGAGAGCAGCACTATCATTAAGTTAATACATACAAAAAAAGATAGATACTTACTCGTGTTTCTTTTAAAATAGTAATAAAAGGGTACTTTACAAATGATTGGTTTTTAAAAATAATTATGATCTAGTTTAAAATTGGTACATGGGGAAGCATTTCCTAAAATAAATTAATATTTTAAATAGTTTGAAAAATGTAATATTTCAGGATACCGAAATTTCATAAAAAAAAAGTGTTGACATTAGTTTTGTTATCATTGGAGATTTGTTTTGTTTCTGTGTGTAGAGATGGCCAAAAATATAAAACTTGTCATATGATGACAAAGAAATACGAGGAATCCCGCTCTCTTTATATACCTACTATTATAGAAATAAACATAAGTGCTTAACTTACATTCTTACTGGTATATAATCACTTTTAACCATAGTCTCAAGAATTCCCTTCATTTCACATTTCAACACTTTTTTTATGAAATTTCGGGATCCTGAAATATTACATTTTTCAAACTATTTAAAATATTAATTTATTTTAGGAAATGCTTCCCCATGTACCAATTTTAAACTAGATCATAATTATTTTTAAACACCAATCATTTGTAAAGTACCCTTTTATTATTAATTTAAAAGAAACACGAATAAGTATCTATCTTTTTTTGTATGTATTAACTTAATGATAGTGTTGCTCACTATTAAATACGGAATGAGTCAAGGATAGTCTCAGCTGCTGCCATCTATCAGACAAGTGACACCCCAATTAAATGGATACCATTCCGGATTTTGTGGATATTATGAGAATGGATACAAATCAGACTTTTTATTTGTGGTGCTTGTTTAAGAAAATGTCTGAATGGATACAATTCAGGATTTTGTGGATATAATGCATATAATTACAATGGATACAAATCAGGATTTTTGTTAAAGTCGTTTATTTGAAAACTGTCTGAATGGATACAATTCAGGATTTTGTGGATATTATGAGAATGGATACAAATCAGACTTATTATTTGGGGTGCTTGTTTAAGAAAATGTCTAAATGGATCCCATTCAGAATGGATACAATTCAGTTCCCCCGTTCGGGCTAAGCTTCTGTAACTACATTGGTTGAGAAGGAATGAGAAAGGAATAATTCAGATGAAGTGTCCGTGCCTTTGATTGGAGGAACAGCGGGAAACCATCCAAGCAAAAAACACTCTCAATATGCCTAGCTGGAATTCTAATCCCAACCTCCCCGTCATAAGCCAACCAGATTAGATGAACAATTCATTTGATAATGTTTCTGGTGTTAACGTCTTTAGGATGAATTAAATTGAAGCGTAAACTTTAAAAAATAAGGATATATTGATTATATTAGTTGCATATGAATAGTCGATATTTGTTTCCATGATAAAAAAATGAAAGTTTTCCAAAAAGGAAAAGTTTCAATTTTTTTTTTTTAATTTTACAAAACAGAAAGCTATCTACCACAAATCTCTACCTTCAAGTAGGTGGTGTGTCCTTAGGTACAATCCCCACCCTAACCCCTATAGAGACAAGTTAATGAAGGTTCTAGGTAGGTTCATAAATTACTTAGTCATTTTTATAGCTATTTTACGTGCAATTTCTGAACCGACTGATTAATTACACGGCATATAAACCAAATTAAACATAGAACAGACATAGCACCCAGGTCCCAGGCCGTTAGTTCGTAACTGTTAAAGGTGACACCCCCATTTAGCTAATGGTAAATTTTTCGGCAATGCCAGGAATCTACCCCGGGACTCTTAGCTCAGTAGACAAACACGCTACTTAGTTGTCGGACTTTCATAATTCAGACGTGGTAAAAAAGTGATTAGAACTTGAACTTGACCTTGACTTGGAGTCGGATGGCCGGGTTTCAAGCGTGAAAGTGTTTTCCCTTACTCTCCAGACACCCCATCTAATATTTTCGTTGTTAGAGCTGCGTCTTATTACCCGTTCGGTGTATACGATTATGTGGGTCTATTAGTTACGCTAATTGGTTAGGGATAAAGAAGATTGAATTTAGAGGAAGTATACCTGCATTTGCGTGGAGATTGGGAAATAATTTAGGAAAAGCCATCGTCAGTACATCTAACCGAGATCGAACCACAATATCCCCATCACCAGCAGTTTAGTCTAACACCAGAATAATGCCTTGGACCACGCGACCATCGAGGCGGGTTCCTTAAAATCAACACTGTTCATTTCAGTCTCTTAAATCAAACAGTTTTAAGTCACTAACAAACAACACACTAGAAGTAAAGCACACGTGAATAATGCATTAAAAAACAGAGGTCCCAGACGCTAATTCTCTAGGAACGTTAAAATAAATTCTCCGAGTTCCATGGTTTCGTGTTTGTAACGGTGTGCAGTGCGTATAGAAATATTGATCCGAATGACGTCAAAAAACTCAAGAAAGGGATGGGGGTGAAACAAACGAGAAGGGTTGTAGAAGGGGAGAAAGGCGTGGGCGTGAGGGTTGCCAGGGCGCCGGTTGTTCCAGGGGCGTCTTGCCAGCGTAGAGACGGTTAGAGAGGGGTAGTTGAAGGGTGAGTCTATTGGCCCATTTGGCCCTCTCCCAAAGAGCTTCTGCGTGGTGGTTGATGAGTTCAACCACAGAGCTGTCGGTTTGTGTCACTGGAAACGACTCTAATTATCAATCACTTAATAAAAAAAACGTCTAGGCGCCGGTCAAACTATCGTATTATCGCGTCCCAACACGGTCATAGTTCTCCCCTTCAAGTAATCCAGTACTTTATTGAAACAGAAGGGGTAGGTATTTATCGTTCAGGAATGGGTGAGTTTATTGCAACAAGTGGATCGGTATCCCACACCTCTGAGGACAGTAAGGAGTGTTGTTTGAATGCTAGTGTGGTTATATAGATATTTAGGGTGGAATACAAGAATGTAAGTTAGTGATAGTGCAATCTTTTAAAAAATCTTGTTTTTTACTTTTCCTCGAAAGTAAATTTTTCAAACCTGTAAATTCTCTGAATCCCGAAATTTACTGATATTCCACGTAAAATAAAACACCTTAGACTACATTTTTCAAACTCAGTCTTTTGAAAATTTACAAAACAACAAAACATAAAAAATGGTGATCCGTAGTAGTATATTCAGGAAAATGTATTTACACTAAGTACATACTAAGTTTGAAATGCATCCAATCTGGAATGTGGATGGTAAAAATAAGAAATGTTGTTACTTTCTTTAATGTTTCTTGAATAAAAACTCTAAGATTTAAAATATATCAAACTTTTATTTTACTTTAGAGGAAAGAGTTTACATATTTTACTGCTTAAGATTCGGATGGACATCTCAAAGTTTTGCAAATCTCTCGTCCAAGTAGTTCCATGTATTATCACCTCACCAGAGGTGCGCTGCTGTAGTTATGGCAGTCACCCCACCAACCCCTCTCACCCCCTCTATTTTAACCCCTTTTCAGAGTGTCCTTACATTCCACAGACAGACACCCCCCCACCCCCAACCGTCAATCCTTTCAACTTTGTTACATGCTACTTAACAAAAGACAATCTATGCCCGTTATTCTCTCCATGATGCCGGGTTTTTAGCCGATATCTCGGGGTCTGTAGAGTGACGTCCAAAGTCATAGGACTAAGGCTCGAACCCCTGTCAAAGTATAATGTTTCTGAGCTACCTTGGGAAATCATTATCTACAGTAAATTGTGACATTTTTATTTAGTTTATCTATTACTGTAGGAATATATAAATATATATTTTCTTCCCTATACTAAAAAATATATAGCCATTTCTTTTTGTTTTTTCAGTGACATAGTTTTTACGGTCACTACTTACGCTAATTATTTAAATACATGATATAAGGAGGTTAGAATTAAAATAAGTTCACCACAATTTGTTTGTACAGAAGATATAAAAACCAAAGTGAAAACCACACTTTGTTCTAGGTGATTGCCTGATAAAAAAAATTGGGAATATCTTTAAAAAAATTATTGAGTTAGAAAATGGTGGCTAAGGTTGGTGAAAAATAGTAATTTTTCGCCAAAATTGGTGAAAAATTGTAATTTTTAAAATTTTTATTTCAATTAAAATATAATTTACGTACTGTACGCCTACTTCACTTTACAAATAGGCCCTACTGTTAAATTTTTTTGAACACCATACTAACAAGAACATTGTATTTTATGATCTAAAAAAAATCAAAATTAAATAAAGCTCGCTAAACCATGTTTCCATTTAAAATTATTAATTTATTACTATAATATGATTATAACCCGTCCAAAACAAAGTCTTTTCTTTTTTATTGCTAGGTTCAGAACACATGTTATTAACGGCTTAATCTGATTGGGTAGAGATGAGGAAGGTAGCTAAGAGGAAGTGAACCCGCATTTGCATGGAGTAAAGCTAGGAAAACCAGAGTGATAAATCACTTGTGGAAAACCGTTAAAGGTATATATATACATTTAACGGAAAAACCATCTCCAGTTCACGCAGAGGAGATTCGAACCTTGACCTCCCCATCAATGGCGATCAAACCAACGGCAAGCAACGGCTGTGGGTAACTAAACTTTGTAAACTAATATTTACTTTGTCTCGACAACTTGGAGTGAAAATATTGTGATCATCAAAAATTCGAAACAGAGATTTTGAAAAATGTTGACGTTTCATAGCCCCCTGAAACAAAAAAAGTTGTTTCCGCAAGGCCATCTGACTGTTTGTACCTTAGTTTGGGCTAGAACCGAAACCATTTTACCGTTTGGGCTAAAACTTTGTATCTGGGGTTTAAATAAGCCCCCCCTCCCCCGCCCCCGAGGGGTTTTTGAAATTAGATATCTAACCCTATATTTAAGGCTAGTTTATTGAAAGGCAAAAAGAGAATAAATCTATTTTATCGAAATTCACTCTAATGGTTTTGATTAAATTTGATATCTAAACATATTTTATCATTATAAACAAGATGGACATTTTCATTTTCTCATGAACATGACTTTGAGGGTACTTTACATAGGACAGATTTTCAAATTTTCATCATTTCTCAGTAACTATTTGAGACTCGTAATATCTTATTATTTTAAAGTTGTAGTATACTATGAAATTAATTTTTTTTATAAAACCAATAAGTTTTAAGCTATAAACAAATATATATATATATATATATATATATATATATATATACTTTTTAATCAGGGGTGTAGTGGAGTGGGATCCCTGGTGAACGCCGTTCTGGCACTGCTTTTCGTGGCAAAATATTTAAAAAAAATGTTTAGTAAAGTTTTATACTTTGCAATTCCAAGTTAAATAATTGATTTTATATCAATATTATGTTAAAACTTTTTTCATATTATTAATTAATAAATTCTGATGAAATTAACAGTGCTCTATGCAAATTCCAGGAATTTTAGGGGAAGTGCGTTAAGTAAGTTTCTGCCTTAGTAATCATTAAAAGATGCTCCAAATAGTTTTTAGAGGCATTTATATTTGTGCAAGCCTTTCGCCTATGGGGATTGGGGGTCCCAAAACCCCACTTCAACTTTGGGGTTGCTACGACCTTGCGTTTCAGCACTGCTAAATTTACGACTACACCACTGTTTTTAATACAGGTTTTTGAAAATAAATTTGATTCTTATGCTCTTTAGTTGACAAAGATGTTTCTTTTTTCCTCATTTTTTCTGTAACAGTGTTCCTTGTTCCTAATGCCATAGTCAGGGGCGGCCTAAGGTAAATTTCGCACCCAGGCGGTATTGCTTTTTGGCACCTATTTACGTAATCGGTGGATAATATAATACATTCACCATAGGAGTGTAGGTAACTAACAGCTAGCAAAAGTTAGCAAATCAAATCTCATGTATCAATTTGCCAAACCATATTATCTGCAATGACCATAATACTATGTTGATTTATTGTCATTTTTGGTAGTCAAAACTTTCACAAAAATAATTTTATTTTTAATTTGGTTTTTATTTTGAGAGATCTTAAATCTTCTGCTAGCTGCCAGCTATCACATTTCTCATGGTGATTGTACTCTCGGAAAATATGAAAATAATCCACAAACCTAACAACTCAAACCTAACGTAGCTTGGGTGTGATAGGAAAATAATCCACAAACCTAACAACTTCAAACCTAACGTAGCCTGGACGTGATAGGAAAATAATCCACAGACCTAACAACTTCAAACCTAACGTAGCCTGGGCGTTATAGGAACAAAAGTGAAGGGGAAACTCCACAAATGTTAAACATACGTTAAACGTTTCACTTCGAGATTGTACAAAAACTGTTAGGATTACAAATAAAACTATAAGAACCTGTTTTGTAGACAATGTTATCCTCTATTTTTACTTTCTCTCTATCTTACAGGTAGAGAAAGTATGGTGATCGTCAAAAAAATCGAACTCGAGATTTTGATGAATTTTGACGTTTCATGACTTCCTGAATCCGAAAAAGTGGTTTTTGAATTTCCGTCTGTCTGTACCTCCAACTAGAGCCTAAACTATTTTACCGATTGAGCTGAAACTTAATATCTAGGGTTTTCATAGGGTTGCCCCGAGGAGATTTTGGAATTGGATATCTACCCCTAAAATTAAGGGTAGTTTACTGAGGGGAAAAAAGAGAAAAAGTCGATTTTATCAAAATCGGCTCTAACGATTTTGATTAAATTTCATTTATTAACATTAATAAATATTACAAACAAAATGGCTACTCTCAATATTTCGGCAAAATGACTTTAAGGGCTCCGGTCTGATGTGTCAATTAACATTTTTTATAATAGCTCCGAAACTATTTGAGATATAAAATTACTTAGCATTACAAATATGTATATATGTTTATAATACAAATATTTTATTCGAAACATATTTTTATAAAATCAATAATTTTCAATCTATACGCAATTATATATATATTTTTAACTTTTTGGACATTAAAGCTTAAATATTGCGATCGTAAAAAAAACTAACCTGAAATGTTGATGGATGTCGACGTCTCATGACCCCCCAAACCCTAAAAAATAGTCTTTGCAATGCCGTCTGTCTGTGTGTCTATTAAAACTTAAAATTAAGGGTAGTTTACTGAAGGGCAAAAAGAGAAAAAGTCGATTTTATCAAAATCGGCTCTAACGATTTTGATTAAAATTCGTATCTAGGCGTTGATTAAGATTATAAATAAACTGGATATTTTCATTTTCCTATGAAAATGATTTTTAGGGTACTTTACAGAAGCGTTAATTTCCGTATCTCCACAACTATTTGAGAAACTAAACAACTTATCATTGCAAAATTGTAGGACTATTAGAAATAAAAAACTTTTATTTGACATATATTTTTATAAAAACAACAGTTTCTGAGATATTTGCAAATATATTAATACAATTTTGTGAGCTTTAGTTGTAAACATATACTACTTAAGTCTTAACACAATAATTCTCCAATGCCATAGAGTAATTAAATATAAGTATCTAAAAAAGTGTGTTATTTTTCCTTAAAGCGCTTAGAAGAAATGTTTGCATAGCAATGATCTATCCCCATTTTAGACTCAATAGTCAATATTTACATTTTTTATTGGTCAAAATGTATAAATGAATAATTAAATATCAATGCGATGACTTGAAGATCTGCAACATCTTTTAAAATGTTAAAATTTTAACCAGAAATCGAAATTTTAATACGAAGTGTTGACCCTTGTGGAAGACATTAAACTGTTTGAAATGTTCTAAGGTGGACAAAGATGCGCCTCTTATCTCATTGATTCTATATCATTGTATATTATTTTATGCGTGTTCTTATGTGGAGTGGTGATGATACAATGTACATTATTCCGTTCAGAAATCTTACGAGTTTATAGTAAGAGAGAGAAAGTCTGTGCGGTGCGCCGTACCATTTATTTATTATAAGTTTAACAAACACTTTGACATTATGAAAGGTTTATGTTATAATTGCAAAAAAAAAAAAAGTTTAATGGCGTCATTATTTCAAGCTGAAAAATATAAAATAACTTTTTAAGAGTGGCACTATTGTAGATTCTATTTTACTAACCACAAATTTTAAAAAATGTGTAAAATTTCATGTTAATATAAAAAATTGAACGATTGTTAAGCTTAGCAACTCCTCTATCACCCCCTGTCTACGTTATATTTGGAGTTGTTAGGTTTGGGGACTATTTTCATATCACAACCAGGCTACGTTAGGTTAGAAGTTATATATTTGGGGATTATTTTCATATCACGCCCAGGCTACGTTAGGTTTGAGGTTGTTATGTTTGTGGATTATTTTCATTTCACGCCCAGGTTACGTTAGGTTTGGGGACTATTTTCAGATCACACTCAGGCTACGTTAGGTTGGAAGTTGTTAGGTTTGGGGATTATTTTCATATCACGCCCAGATTATGTTAGGTTTGAAGATTATTTTAATATCACGCCCAGGCTACGTTTGGTCATGTCTAGCTATGTTTGGCGCCCCAAGTAGCCGCCCCGGGTAGCCGCCCGGTTCACACGGCCCTTGAGCCACCCTTACATAGAGTAAGTAACAGTGTATATTATTTCATTTCACAAATCCCAACGAGTTTTTAGTAAATGTATATTTCAAGATAAAAGCAAGAGAAAGTCTGTGTGGTGCACCGTACCATTTATTTTTTATTACTAAAATACAAAATTACCTTTACTTCTATGTGAGTAGGTTTGTGGACCTATAGTTTCCAAGACACTTTTACTTGTATTATAATTATTATTTGAGTTTACCGACGTATTGGCACAACTAGAGGTCATGTAACATCATTAAAATCATTCCACACATGTTAATGTGTACAACAAGATCCATAATTTCTGAACCCCATTTTTTTTAACAGCCTGTATATACGTGTGTGTGTGTAATTTCTCTAAAATAAAAGATGTATTAAACTAAAATAATTTAATGAATATTTTCAGGGGATAGAAATAATAGCTATGACACACATGCCCACCCTCCCCTATGTAAATTCCTGGATGCGCCACTGAATCTTAATATCTTCAAAATTAAGTCTGCTATAAGTGGGAAAAGGTCTTGTTCGTCTATAAAACATGAATAAAACTATTTAGAGAAATCCTTTTCACCTCTCTCTTCTTACAAAACCAACGTTATACAAATAGGGGTCATCTAATCAAGGAAACACTGTTTATGCAAATTATTTATAATGTAAACATAATCAAGTTTATTCTATAAAAAACTTTTAACCTAGATCATACAAATACATCACAGGGAACATTCTCAATAGCTCAGGTTTGGAGGTGGCAGACAATAATTAGTGTCCAGTCAAGGGTTTTACCTGAACAGGATATAAATAGTTCGACGGAAGGGTGAGTAGCGGGGTTTATATGGGGAAATAAATGGTACGGCGCACCGCACAGACTTTCTCTCTCTTTCTATAAACTCGTAAGATTTCTGAACGGAATAATGTACATTGTATCATCACCACTCCACATAAGAACACGCATAAAATAATATACAATGATATAGAATCAATGAGAAAATAGGCGCATCTTTGTCCACTTAAGAGCATTTCAAACAGTTTAATGTCTTCCACAAGGGTCAACACTTCGTATTAAAATTTCGATTTCTGGTTAAAATTTTAACATTTTATACGGTGTTGCAGATCTTCAAGTCATCGCATTGATATTTAATTATTCATTTATACATTTTGACCAATAAAAAATGTAAATATTGACTATTGAGTCTAAAATGGAGATAGATCATTGCTGTGCAAACATTTCTCCTAAGAGCTTTAAGGAAAAATAACATATTTTTTTAGATACTTATATTTAATTACTCTATGGCATTGGAGAATTATTGCGTTAAGACTTAAGTAGTATATCTTTACAACTAAAGCTCACAAAATTGTATTAATATATATGCAAATATCTCAGAAACTGTTGCTTTTATAAAAATATATGTCAAATAAAAGTTTTTTATTTCTAATAGTCCTACAATTTTGCAATGATAAGTTGTTTAGTTTCTCAAATAGTTGTGGAGATACGGAAATTAACGCTTCTGTAAAGTACCCTAAAAATCATTTTCATAGGAAAATGAAAATAGCCAGTTTATTTATAATCTTAATCAACGCCTAGATACGAATTTTAATCAAAATCGTTTGAGCAGATTTTGAGAAAACTAATTTTTTCTCTTTTCACCCTTCAGTAAACTACCCTTAATTTTAAGTTTTTATAGACACACAGACAGACGGCATTGCAAAGACTATTTTTTAGGGTTTGGGGGGTCATGAGACGTCGACATCCATCAACATTTCAGGTTAGTTTTTTTTACGGTCTCAATACTTAAACTTTAATGTCCAAAAAGTTAAAAAAAATTCATATAATTGCGTATAGATTGAAAGTTATTGATTTTATAGAAATATGTTTCGGATAAAATATTTTTATTATAAATATATACACATATTTGTAATGCTAAGTAATTTCATATCTCAAATAGTTTCGGAGCTATTATAAAAAATGTTAATTGACGCATCAGACCGGAGCCCTTAAAGCCATTTTGCCGAAATATTGAGGGTAGCCATTTTGTTTGTAATATTTATTAATGTTTATAAATGAAATTTAATCAAAATTGTTAGAGCCGATTTTGAGAAAATCGACTTTTTCTCTTTTTGCCCTTCAGTAAACTACCTTTAATTTTAAGTTTTAATATACACACAGACAGACGGCATTGCAAAGACTATTTTTTAGGGTTCGGGGGGTCATGAGACGTCGACATCCATCAACATTTCAGGTTAGTTTTTTTTACGGTCGCAATACTAAAGCTTTAATGTCCAAAAAGTTAAAAATACATATATAATTGCGTATAGATTGAAACTTAACGATTTTATAAAAATATGTTTTGAATAAAATATTTGGAATTTAAATATATATACATATTTGTAATGCTAAGTAATTTCATATCTCAAATAGTTTCGGAGCTATTATAAAAAATGCTAATTTACGCATCAGACCGGAGCCCTTAAAGCGATTTTGCCGAAATATTGAGAGTAGCCATTTTGTTTGGAATATTTATTAATGTTCATTAATGAAATTTAATCAAAATCGTTAGAGCCGATTTTGATAAAATCGACTTTTTCTCTCTTTTTTCCCTTCAGTAAACTACCCTTAATTTTAGGGGTAGATATCCAATTCCAAAAACCCCTCGGGGCAACCCTATGAAAACCCTAGATATCAAGTTTCAGCTCAATCGGTAAAATAGTTTAGGCTCTAGTTGGAGGTACAGACAGACAGACAGACAGACGGAAATTCAAAAACCACTTTTTCGGATTCAGAGAGTCATGAAACGTCAAGATTCATCAAAATCTCGAGTTCGAATTTTTTGACGATCACCATACTTTCTCTACCTGTAAGATAGAAAGTAAAAAAGATGGTAAGAAAGAGAATGCCAAAAGGGTTTTGGGGGGAGAGGGAGAGGTGCTTCCGAAGACAGAGCAATCTATCAAGAATCTACTGAACTTTTTCAACAGTTTAGACATGATTTAATTTCAAAATAACAAATTTTGTACCCGTTATTGTACTATAAATATTTGTCGTGTATGATAGAACATTATCTTATTCTCTATAATAATATGATAAATTCAAAACTATATTCTTGTATTTCATGTTTTTTTTCATTTAAATTTAATTGAAATTACGTCTTATTGCAAAAAAGTAAATATTAACTTGTAACTTTTCTTATTAATATAGTTCATTTTAAATTTACAAGTTTAATGCAATGCAAAAAACCGCATGTTGTTAATATGCATATTTTTTAAGCAATGGCGGGCACAACTTTATCGTTCTTATATAGTAGGTGTCCATCCGAATCTTAATGTAATTTATTTTCGCACTCACAGATTTGTTTGATTAATATATTTTTATATTAAAATTATGTATATTATGCAAATAAGTTAATTAAAACTTTTGCACCACTTGTAGGGGAGTCTTTTGTGGTTTTAATGAGTTAAAGGAAATGCGCCAGCATTCATCAATAGAAGTTGTGGATTCCGTAATAAAATATTACTCACATATATATATATATATATGTAATATTATAGTCTATATATAGACATAGGCTTCTATATATACTTATAGGCCTATATATATTTACACAAAGTAAATAAATAAAAAATATATAATATACAGTATATTTTCAATATTTTTTTGTATAAGCTTATTTAATATATGTTGTATTATAGGACTACATATAATATGAATATAATTTATAATAATACATAGTAAATCAAATTTACATCTAATGCAATAATATGTGTAATATATTTTTTAAATGTAAATTAAATCTAGATATAGTAATATATATTTAATACGTGTAATGTACAGTACAAAATAAAGTATCACAATCATCACAACTTGTGGAGCTTTTAGCGCCTGAGACCCACACTAATAGGCATGCGGATTAAGGAGCTAATCTCTACATGACGGGGATGTTGGGGCTCTCACGGTCGAGTTTATTAAGTTTTTCTATTTTTTTTCCACTTAAATTCAAGTCTATTTTGTGTAAATTTTGCCTTTCTCCTCCTCACCTCCATCAGTGTTAGTGTTCTAATTGCCCGGAAGGAGTAGTAAGTCGAAGATCACGGGGAAATAACCAGGATATGGGAAACTTCAAATCTCTCATATTCCACTTGTTTTCAAAACTAGGGAGTATTTAAATCCCCTCTCAACTCAAAAAGACCCGCTTCGGTGGCCGCGTGGTATAACGCGACTCTTGTAATACTGCCGATGACGGGGAGATCGAAGCTCGAATCTCGGTTGGGTGTAGTGAGGGTGGTTTTTACAAAATGGTTTTCCACGCAAATTCGAATACACTTTCTTTAAATATAGCCTTCCTAATCCATAAAACCATGAGCGTAATTACTACATAAGCATATACATGAACGGGTAGTAAGACGCGGTGCTAAAAAAAACTTCGATACTAACCAATCCCTTCAAGAGCTGGATGCTCATTTTCTGAAACTCATCACTTCAACACGGCTTTTTTCCCCCTAAATATGATTTGTTCAGTTTATTTTGAAGGTGAAATCCACCTGGGAGGGAGGGAGGGAGGGTAAGTTCTGAAATGAATTTAATCCCGTATCGTGGAAAATAAATGATGAAGTGAAGTCATGTGTGCGTGTCGTGTTGTGACCACAACACAGAGCGAAGCCAATACCAATCAGCAACAGGACCGTGAGGGGAAGAGGGGGTAGAGGTGCTCGATGTCGTGAAGGCATTTCACAAACCAATTTCCAAAGAGTGGAATTGTATTTATTAGATACTTCCCCGAACTATCTTTTGTCCTTCCATTTCTCCCTCTCTCCCTATTTTTTCACCTTCATCCATCCCGGGGAAAAAGAAAGAGCAAATAATTTTTGATCACGTGAATAGGCTAACTGACTGTCTTTCACTAAAGAGGTTATGGGTTTGATTATAAGCGGCTGCAATGAAGGTAGTTTTCAATAAGTATGCTCATCGCTTCCTACAATTAGGTAAAATGTGACGGTGAATTAATTTTTATATTCTTTGACTTTATCCACAAAAATTAATTCATCTCTAGCTTTTTTTTTGCTACCACGTTCAACGTCATACTACCCGTCTGGAATAATACCATACTGGAAATCGAACATCAATCTCCACGTCACGATCAAACAAAACTATACTAGCTTGACGGTTAGACCATATGCCAAACGAGGTGGGGCTCTTATAATTTTGATCGAGTTTATTTTTTCCATCGGTCACACACAATACACTTCTATACAAATTATAACTAAGGCCTAGGCATTACCTACTAATGGTAGATCTCCTACCATTTACTTCTGGAGGGGATGACATGAACTAGCAAAATAAGTAATCCTCAGTTAAAATATGGAAAGAGATGTGTTGGGTCGACTTCACTATTTTACGAGTCCGAATCTACAATTTAACTTCGAATCCCGAATCCAAATCCAAATCTTGAAAAAAATCATGAACATAAGAGAAAATATTGTCACATTTGTTGCTATAAGTACAGTCAACAAGGCAACAAAGCAGTACTTACCCTATATCACCATCCAGGCTCGGCAAGAAATCAACAACACGTCTGGCCGCATCAGAACCCACTCAACAAATGCCAAAGAGCTACACCTAATTTCATTGCTGAGGGAACTGCATGCTTACTATTGAGCAACAGCGTTGTCATTCTTTTGTTTTTCCGTGATCAGTCTTCCTTCGAGTGTATATCAAATTTGGCAATGCTGGGCTGTCGTTGTTGCCACTAATTGGTTCTTCTTCCTCCAGCACAGTCGTAAAGTTACAGTAGTCTGAGTCTCATGTTCCTAATAGCTAGCTCAAAAACATTGACTAAATAAACACTCATATTTTATAAGTACTCTGTGTATAATAATATGTGTTATTGATCACGTTAAGATTTGGTGTGTATCTGTATGTGTTGGTTGCGTGTTTTGTATTTTTACAGTAAGGTTGTGGAACTATAGTTTTATGTGCATATTAATATATTTATTTGAATAATAGTGTATTGTTAACAATTAAGATATAACAAACATTATGGAATCTCCGGCTTGTTACAAACCATTACATTCCAAGAGGAAAATATTAAGTAGTAAAGAAAGGGCAGTGGTGTTAAGAGTCTACACCTATTTTCGTAAAGACGGAACTTGCTCAGTAAATCAAGCGGCAATGGAGACTGCAGAAGCTACAGGTGTGTCTTATAAGTTAGTAATCTCTATTAAACAAGAATACAAAACTAAGGGTAAGTTATTGACACCAATTAAAAGAAATAACTGTACTCAAATGAAGCGTTTGGATAAATATGACAGTTTTACTCAAGCAGCAATCGCAGAAAGGTACATTCACTTTACCGTAACAATGAATTACCTACCCTAAAGAAAATTAAAGCTTTAATTGATACTGATAGCGACCTTCCTAATTTTTCATTGACGACACTTCAGAGGTTTCTTATAGATATTGGCTTTAAATTCATTCGACGGAAGCGTAACTCTTTGCTTCTAGACAGAGATGATATTATTGCGTGGCGACATCGCTACTTAGAGCTTTATACATAAAATATTTTAAGCAAAATTACGGAGGGAATAGAGAAACGTTAATAAACTTCAATCTTGAAAAAATTACGATTGTGGAAATAGGTAATGTTTCTAGAAAAGGCTGTACACCGATAGGAAATGCTTTTACCTGTCAATTGAACCCCCCAACCACCCCATGCCGCATTATTTACAATGAGGGATTTCCAAGTAAACCCTCCCCCCTCACATTAAAACAACCGAAAGCTAGAAAGTTTGGCAACTTGTACCAGAGAGAGAACGAAGATAAATCTTTTCTCCATAAGACCTGCAGTTCCCTCAGCTATGAAATTAGGTGTATCAAGAGTCCGGACACGCCCCGCTAGAGTCCGCCACAATAGTACCAACATAACAACTCCAAGAAGACGAGAGACATTCTTCTAGAAGGAAGTGGAAAAGGCTTCCAGAAAGATGTAGACGTTATTCATGGCTACGCACCCCGCCCCCTCCCCTTCGTTGATCCTGTCACCCTAGTTCGTGAAGTTGCGCCGTATAAAAGACCGCCCAACCGGCTATGGCTTCACTCTTTGGTCGGCGCTTGAAGCAGAACTTGTCACGTAAAATGTAAGGAGAAATTCATTTTCAGCATAATTTTTTATTTATGTTTTTCAAAATTCTCTTTCGGATCAATATATTTTGTTAATGAAAAGATCTTCACAGTAATTTTAGATGAACATTTAAATATGTCATGGTTATGAAAAATAGCTTCGTAGTCTTTAGATAAAATTGGACTTATAAACTTTTAAATGTTTTTCATAATATTTAACTTAAGACTTATAAAATTATTAATGTTCCTTATGAAGAAGTTAGTAAAGACACTTAGTTGGAACATGTCACTATTAACAATGGTGTTACGAGGGAAGATAGTTTTGTCTAAAATTGAAACTTAGCCTATAGTACTTAATTTATGATTTTGTTTACAACTATTTATGGAAGGACCTTAAGTCAGAGCATTACGAAATTAAGCAAGATGTTTTGCGTGATAGATATGTTAGATATTAAATTTTAAACTACTGTGTTAAACTAAAAAAAAATATATATATATAACATCTGCGTCTTATTGTTGCGGAGTTAATAAGGATATTATCATGAACTGTCTGATATCAGTAATGATAGGCGTAATTTACATTTTGTTCAGTGTTAAAATTAAAGTCTTTAACTTGTAACTATTTTTTTTTGTTGGAAGTCAATATGTCTGATCGCTATAACATTAGGAATGTATGCGAGAAATATGTTTTGAGTAAAAATTATATTGTGAACTAAACGGTTGGACTTGATAATTAGGTATACCTTGAATTTACTTGTGGAAAGACATTATATTTATTTAATTGAAAAGATGAAAGAAAGCAACAATGTTATGTCCAAAATAATATTTAATATAATTATTTTTATATATAAATAAAACTTTATTTTCTATTTGCCGTCTTTTTGAATTCTGTTAGGTTAAGTTATCCCTAGTTTAGGATATACATACTACTCAGGCACATCCCATCTGGTTTTACCAATTTATTAAACTAGTACAGTATATCTCACATTTTTTTAATGAAGGAGGATCGTGTTTCCTTTTGCTTATTTATTGGTATTGCTGTGCACGTTTTTTACCCAGTTTCTTCGCATTAATACTTACTCTTACTGCGCACTCCTATTTAATTTTGCATTTAAATTATCTGTCGAGAACTTTGCTTTCTATTATTTGTATTTGTGCCCCTCTATTTCTAGAGCTTGGGTAACATATATATATATATATATATATATATATATATATATATATATATATATATATATATATAATTAGTAACTAAATGTTAACATTATTTCTTATAATCCATTCATTATTACATTCATACATTTAGATAAGTATTAAATTACAGGTCTGGGTTCTGGTTGTTAAGTTTATCCTATAATTTATAACTGGTCCTGAAACACCAATAAGCAGTAGTAGAACTCTAACATAAATTTCACCTGAAAAATAAAATCTTTATAGGAATTTGAGTCTTTAATCCGAATATTTCTCGAATCCTTGAATCTCGAATATCCTTGAGTACTCGAGAGTCCCATATTTAGTTCATCCTTGGAATTGTGAGAGGAAAGGTCTTACCCCTAATATTAAATGAATATGTTGCTAATTTTCAACTCTCAACTACTTTTCAAAATGGTCAATTGATGTCTCAGAGAGGCTATGTACTCATTAATCAAAATTTGTGGGAGGGGGGACACTATCCATCTACTCACCTGTTCCTAAGTAGCCGTACTTCGGAACACAACTCTATAATGACTCGTAGACTGTCCAAGACCGAGTCATTTATATTTAAAGTAGACTACTAATGATAAAATAATTTGATGTAGATTATCATTTAATAATGTATAATGTTCCTGATGAGAAAATAAATGAAACCTGTCGTTATAAGTTTTCTACGACAAAGAAAAACAATATTCAGTGAGAGGACTGGTAGTAGGATGTCCACGTGTTTATGCCTTTTCCTCCATTCGCTGAAGTAAATAAAATAATAAATTGACTGTCATTTATATAAGATTGTTTTTTACATACTTCAGGTCCAGATATTTGTTAACTCAGGCCTAGGGCTGTGAAATGTGAAACTATAAACAATACAAGAGTTGTTTTAATTGTTTTCCTCTCGTACTTTAAGCTACATTCAGCCGTTTGGGCCAAATGGGGAAAGAAAGAGCAATGTGGAATTTTAGAGTAAATATACTCGTGTTTGCGTGGATAATAAAAGAAACCACCGCAATGGAGTTCAAACCCCGACATCTCTATTCCCTGTAAATCTGACTAGAAGATACAGACATTGTTGACGTGTCCACTGTATTTTCAATATAATATTTCCTGAATGGTTCCCACAATGTAGACGTAGCCCTGCTTGTCATATAGAGTTTGTTGCCCCTAAAATGGACCAGCTGGTCAATGCGATACATAATATTTTTTCTTATTTGTACTCAACAAAGGGATGAAATATCTTTATCGTTCGTCATAAAGACACGAGTGTTCTCATAAAATGATCTTAAGGTCATAAAATAAGCGGAATTGCTTCAAACTGTTCCAGCTGGTTCGAATTTTTTTCGGGAACATTTAGGCCTAATGCAACTAACAAAGCCATAATCATCGCGATATATATATATATATATATATATACAAATGCTATATCAGCCTCCTAAGGAAAAAAGCTATAATTGTAATTTCACAAGAAGAATCTTATCAAGCCACTCAAAGAAATCAATCAACTAATTCATGTATCCATAAGCCAAACCAAGTGTTATGTGACAAAAAAGATTCTGAGAGATAGTCTCAATTTTGAAATGTTAAATATTAATGTAATGATGAAAGTTATTCCTATTAGCTACTATCGAGCTATAGCTAGGCCATGAAATACTCGTGATTGTATTCCAAGGTATTGAGATGAAGAGGGTGAATTATTGTAAAATAGTAGCTAAATCTACAAACCCTGATAGTGTGTGGGAAACACAATCTAGGTGTATTTGGTGTTTATATATTATTAATTTTGGGCCATACACCCTTAAACGTGACTATGATGGAGAGGAAATGTATGTCATTTTAAACTACATAATATATAGTTGGATCGCAAAAAAAAAGAGCCTTTATCTGACATACCATAACATGCTACTAACTCTAATTTATTAGTTTCATACGCCAGGCTTCGTGTTACCTGCAGATCTCACCTTTTAGTTTAGATATGGTATCAATTTTGACAACTGTAAAGATTTATTTAGATATAGTTTTCAATGTTGGCCACTTTGTATTTATTTTTTACGGGTTCACTAAAAAATCCTTCCAATGGTGAGTAAATTATGAGCTGTATCAAAGTCATGTACATTCGAAGAGATGAATGGTAAGGTCCGATCCTTAGAGATCAGTGATGCCTAAATAATTTTCGCTGTCACCAAACGCCAAGTGTGGAGTCATTGGTACTTGGGACATCAGCTGTAGTGAAATGCTTTTATCACACGAGACGATTATTTTGACCCGACCGGAACTCAAACCAATCTCTTAAAGGCAGAGCAGGGATGTGTTAAAGGGAATTACTTGAGTGTGTCTAAATCTTTACAAATGCTGTCAACCCCGACCGAGATTTTTGTATTGCGTGTCTTAGGATAAGCTAGTTTTTTCCAGTCGTGAATTGTTAAAACGCTTTTAATTAGAAAGTCCACGTTAAATGTACCTAGAGTGAGAAATACAAATATTGAACGGGTGAAGGCTGTAGGATTGAAAACCCTCTCTAAGAACTCTTCTCAAACCGTGGTACAAGTAGCACGTGACGTACCGATGAATTTTAATAATCATAAAATATGTTTTGATAATGGAAACTTGATTAAAATTTGAAACGACCGTTTATACTTTACAGGATAACAGATTTTTGTTTACTTTTTTATGGTGGACTGGAAGGGGTACGTTGGTTAGACCATGGCCCCAAAAGAGGTATGCGAATTACGAAAGCTTGGAAAACATTCATTTATAACTACTAAGTGCAAGCATCAGAACTCCTTGCAGTTATTTAGATACCCGCAACAGTGGTTACGTGTTCTAAGCCATCAGGCACTTAAAGTAAAGGATTGACAGTAATGGGGAAATCTAAGAAATCTAAGTTTACAATCTCGGCCATGCGCACCGTAGGGTGGGGATGGTTTAGGTTTACCAATACTCTCTCCACGCTAATGTGGGTGCACTTCCTTTAAAACAACTCTCCCCAAATATACACCTCTTGGATTAATCCATTGTGTTGTTGCTAAAAGTACTAGTAATATTATTATTAATAATAACAATAAAAAAGTTAATTAGAATCTAAGCTAGGTCGGGGTTAGGCATATTAACGTTACCGATTACTCGCACGAACCGTTCAGTTCAACTAACTTATTAGTATGGAACCTTAGTATAAAAATGTGGACACAGCGGACAAAAGGACCAAGTTTTTCCCACATGCTACTTAGGGTCATAGATTTAAATTTGTGATAGGAACCACCTCCTCCAGTGGCCATCTTTAATTTTATAGCGGCCATCTTGAAATGTATGTAATATTACCAATATCTCGACTTCTAAAGCACTTAGGATCACAATCTTGGTGTGTAAAATACATTTTCGGGGTCAGGGAATACAAATAGACTATTTTTAAATACGTCAGATGATCTATTTATTCACAATATAATATTTTACTGGGGTACCTGTGTATCATTTAGAAACAATTCACCAATTTCTTGTTTTAAAAATAATACGTGTATTAAATAAATACATACTAAATAAATACTAAAATACATACATTTTTATACAGTCTTATATGAAAGATGGCGTATTATATAAAATATGGCATTGCTTATGCCGTATGCCAACATTGACATCCGCAGAGTTCTGTGCGAATCCAACCTGCCTTTCTGCATGCCCACCCACCACCACATCAACTTTGGCTCTTTCAGTTACATTTCACTAATTCACTACAAGACTTTGAGACAACAGATAGCATGTACTATACAGGAACCCAGGATACACTGTCTCCATTCAGAGTAGCTCCAACCTTCTGGATTAGGAGTGTGCTGTACACTGTCTCCATTCAGAGTAGCTCCAACCTTCTGGACTAGGAGTGTGCTGTACACTGTCTCCATTCAGAGTAGCTCCAACCTTCTGGACTAGGAGTGTGCTGTACACTGTCTCCATTCAGAGTAGCTCCAACCTTCTGGACTAGGAGTGTGCTGTACACTGTCTCCATTCAGAGTAGCTCCAACCTTCTGGACTAGGAGTGTGCTGTACACTGTCTCCATTCAGAGTAGCTCCAACCTTCTGGACTAGGAGTGTGCTGTACACTGTCTCCATTCAGAATAGCCCCAACCTTCTGGATTAGGAGTGGTCTGTACACTGTCTCCATTCAGAGTAGCTCCAACCTTCTGGACTAGGAGTGTGCTGTACACTGTCTCCATTCAGAGTAGCTCCAACCTTCTGGACTAGGAGTGTGCTGTACACTGTCTCCAGTCAGAGTAGCTCCAACCTTCTGGACTAGGAGTGTGCTGTACACTGTCTCCAGTCAGAGTAGCTCCAACCTTCTGGATTAGGAGTGTGCTGTACACTGTCTCCAGTCAGAGTAGCTCCAACCTTTTGGACTAGGAGTGTGCTGTACACTGTCTCCAGACAGAGTAGCTCCAACCTTCTGGACTAGGAGTGTGCTGTACACTGTCTCCATTCAGAGTAGCTCCAACCTTCTGGACTAGGAGTGTGCTGTACACTGTCTCCATTCAGGGTAGCTCCAACCTTCTGGATTAGGAGTGTGCTGTACACTGTCTCCATTCAGAGTCCAGCCCCAACCTTCTGGATTAGAAGTGTGCTGTACACTGTGATCACTGGTACACCATATTCCTACTTGATATGCAACCCATTTTGATTGATGCAGTAGTACGTCCCTAGTTGGGGAAAGTTTCTGTATATCTTAATCTTCTGGCAAAAATCTCCTTCATGGCCAAATTCACATGTTCTTTGTTACTGGCACTATCATACAAAATATTGGCAATTAATTTTAGCAATTTGAAACTGTCATTCTCAATCTCAAGTCTTGTGTAAGGGTGGAGTGCCTTGTAACTAAAGCCATGCGTCACATCAGGATAGCAATGTTATGCCTCCCAAGCAAAAATCTTGCTTCATCCGAAAAATGCAGATGTATCACATCCCATGAAACTGTGGAAGACAGTGAGGGCCAAGAATTTATTACAACCATGCTTCTCGTAAATAACATTGATGTGATGATAAGTTAATGTTTTGCCTGCTCCAAAAGCAACCCAAAACATCACATTTTGACACAAGGTTATGAGGTGATGGAATTGGCCAAGGAGGATCACCCCTACATCCGTGTCAACAGTACACACCATACAGTTAGTACAGCCATACCAAAGTGCATCCTGTAATTGGTAGAGCAGCCTGGTGTCCACTTCCTTGTGATCACATGGTGGCATGAGTCTCGAAGGATAACCTTGACACCACATGTGACGATTACTTCCTTATTTTTGGCGCATTCAACAGTTGCCAACTTTTCGGAAAGGAATGCAAAAAGTTATTGTTTGTTGTTGGGGTCTCGTAAAAGTCGGCCTTTAAGTGGGAGCTTGTTCTTTCCAACAACATTTCTCCAAACACCACTTTCTCACTTCTCTCTAGTGGATTCATTGAGGCTGTTCAGTATGTATTTGTCCCATACAGTGTACAGTATACTCCTTATCCAGAAGGCTGGAGCTAGCCTGAATGGAAACAGTGTACAGCACACTCCTAATCCAGAAGGCTGGAGCTAGCCTGAATGGAGACAGTGTACAGCACACTCCTAGTCCAGAAGGTTGGAGCTACTCTGAATGGAGACAGTGTACAGCACACTCCTAGTCCAGAAGGTTGGAGCTACTCTGAATGGAGACAGTGTACAGACCACTCCTAATCCAGAAGGTTGGGGCTATTCTGAATGGAGACAGTGTACAGCACACTCCTAGTCCAGAAGGTTGGAGCTACTCTGAATGGAGACAGTGTACAGCACACTCCTAGTCCAGAAGGTTGGAGCTACTCTGAATGGAGACAGTGTACAGCACACTCCTAGTCCAGAAGGTTGGAGCTACTCTGAATGGAGACAGTGTACAGCACACTCCTAGTCCAGAAGGTTGGAGCTACTCTGAATGGAGACAGTGTACAGCACACTCCTAGTCCAGAAGGTTGGAGCTACTCTGAATGGAGACAGTGTACAGCACACTCCTAATCCAGAAGGTTGGAGCTACTCTGAATGGAGACAGTGTATCCTGGGTTCCTGTATAGTACATGCTATCTGTTGTCTCAAAGTCTTGTAGTGAATTAGTGAAATGTAACTGAAAGAGCCAAAGTTGATGTGGTGGTGGGTGGGCATGCAGAAAGGCAGGTTGGATTCGCACAGAACTCTGCGGATGTCAATGTTGGCATACGGCATAAGCAATGCCATATTTTATATAATACGCCATCTTTCATATAAGACTGTATAAAAATGTATGTATTTTAGTATTTATTTAGTATGTATTTATTTAATACACGTATTATTTTTAAAACAAGAAATTGGTGAATTGTTTCTAAATGATACACAGGTACCCCAGTAAAATATTATATTGTGAATAAATAGATCATCTGACGTATTTAAAAATAGTCTATTTGTATTCCCTGACCCCGAAAATGTATTTTACACACCAAGATTGTGATCCTAAGTGCTTTAGAAGTCGAGATATTGGTAATATTACATACATTTCAAGATGGCCGCTATATAATTAAAGATGGCTGCCGTAGGAGGTGGTTACTATCGAAAATTGAAATAAATGGCCCTAAGAAGTATGTGGGAATAACTTGGTGCTTTTGTTCGGTGTGTCCACATTCACCTCGAACTCGTCGTTAAGCTGCCGTACTATATTTTCCCCTAATTACACCGTTTCACGCGAAACCGTTTACTATTATCCATTCTCTAAGTATCGCTAACTTGCCACATTATTTACAAAATCTACTGATGCGGGTGAAAGGGCTGCCAGTGGCTTCAACACTTATGCCACAAGATTCTTTTCACTCAGGGCAAGGACATATCCGTTTTAATGCGGGTCCACCACGCTTTGGGGACCCCACATTAGTTGTCATATCGTCCAAGGCGTTAAGGTTCAGGATTCGAACCACGACTGGCTGTATAGAAACATGAAATATAGCTTTATGACTCAAATTTGTATTAATTAGTTTTGGTTTGTGAGGGATACAATTTTAAAATACCCGTATCAAAGAGGCGTAAATTTTATTTGGTTATCAGGCGACAGGGATGTTGGGGTTCTAATCACAGACGGTTGTACATAAGGTGTTTTTTATTTATGGTTTTCTTCTCTTACTTCCCGCAAAAAAAATACATTTCTTCTCAAATGCACCGTTCTCATGCTTAAGCCATTGATGTAAATATGCAAGTAGTAAGACCTGGGGGACTTTTTTGTCTGTAATAATAATAATTTTTTAATTAGACGCTATTAACCGGAAACTAGTTAATATTATGATAGCGCTACCACGAGGTAAGCAGGACTAGGGGTCGCGACATACGCAATTTATATTGTTTTTATCACCGCATTTTACTATCTGTTCACACTAGGCGCATAGGGGGGAGGAAGAAAACTTTTAGAGGTTACATACCCACATTTTCGTAGAAGGAGAGTTGGAAACAATTTAGGAAAAACCATCCTGAGTACACTCAACTGGGATTTGAACCTCGATCTCTACGTCATTAGCAGGCCAGTCTAACATGAGAATGACGCCTCAGACCATTCAGCCAGTGAAGATAGTACACGCAATATTAGTTATGTTCAATGTTATTAATTTATCTTATCCTAATGGCCAGAATATTATAAGACAATTTAAAAGAAAGGCACCCATGTCAGCGTAAAGAGGGAATGGGAAAACACGAATTATAAATCCCGTGGAAAGCCATCACCAACGCACTCGGCCGGTATTCAAACGTTAACTTTTCCGACACCGGCGATTTAGTAGGCCTAGATTACTAGCCTAGCTCCTTATACCGTGTGACCACAGAGGTGATTCAATGACGTCTTAGGGCACGTGACCAAAGAGGCAGTTTGCTATATTATTCTTATAAAAGACTAGCTTATAGATAAAGAAAATTTCACTTCATCCTAATTTCTGGTCTAGCGATGAAACGATTTGAAGTTTTAATGAGGCAACGTCACTAACCCAAACAACTCTTAGTGCCCTCTGTAAACGCTACAAGATCTTTTAAGGCTTGTATTTAGTATCTCTTACCACTAAGCCATGGTAATCTGGATTTAAAAAAAGATCCTAATCAGTCTTGAGCAACCTAAATCCATGTTAACACTGTTTTTTAGTAGCCTCCTTTAACGCAAGTAACACTTCGCATCCTCTCAACGTCTTACAAGCACTTCACGAAACTTTAGGGAAGTCCAGAAGGAGAGGAAGGGAAAAAATTCAGTTCTTTCGAAAAAAAGTTGCGCTTGAAGCCATATATCGGGTAAAACCAAAAAGCACTTTGGAAAAGAGTTGCAAAGGAGGAAAAGTCAGATGAGATCTTTCAGCCAACTTTAAAAAAACCCTATAAGAACTGTCTTTTTTGATATTGGTTTTATGAGCAGGTCTTGGAGAAGCCCACCAACCATAATCTTTAATAAAAAATATATATTGAAAATAATATAGAATTGTTTGGGATAGATTTTTTTTATCAAATAAACCAGATATGTTTTATAATTATCATTATTTTCCCATCATGTTTTAGTATTAACCTGAGATGTATTTATTTTAATCACACTAATAGAAGTAATATAGCCTTAGATGAATGAAAGTATCCGCATTTGCAAGGAGGTTAAGTGGGAAACCATTTAGGGAGAAAACTTAGTACCCTAGATTTGAGCTCAGACCTTTCCATCACCGGCAAAATATACTATATATTCCTGGCATTTAGTTAGCGTGCTCATATAAAGGTTTTATTATTTTAAATATTACATTTGAAACAACCTCCGCTTCAATTGTTATCTATTATATACTAATAATAGTTTGTTTGTCTGTCATGAGCATTGCGCGATATCTATCTTACTCAGAGGTCTGACATTTAAATATTAGTAGCCTCTGTGCACGAACATATGTACCTCTAGGCAGGAATGTTGAAATTTTGACTATAATTTTTTTAATTAATTAAAAACCGAGAAAATTGAAAAACATTAACCTCGCGATAAAACTTTACTACAACATTTCATACAATTTGTAATGTAGCTTGGTGGCCATGGAGAGTAAACAAGAAGAGTTAGGTATCCACAACAAACTCTTCTCATGTCGCCATGATATATTAGTGTATTGTTAAATGGTGGGATTTAATTCAAATAAATAGATCTGATGTTCTGATGTATTAATACGTTTTATGCCTATGAACAGTCCACCACCACCTTTGCTCAATCGCTAGCCTGTCTGCCTATTGAGATAAGCGTACCAGTTTCGATTCCTTGCATGGGCGAAAAGTTTATCATTCATGAAATGTGAATATTTCCTTTCACAGTGATTAATTAACAACCGGGGCTGGATGTTGTGTCTGTTCCAGATGTGATATAGTTTATAAGTCATGTGCTGCTAAAATCAGTCGGTTATTAATAACCGGGGCTGGATGTTGTGTCTGTTCCAGATGTGATATAGTTTATAAGTCGTGTGCTGCTAAAATCAGTCGGTTATTAACAACCGGGGCTGGATGTTGTGTCTGTTCCAGATGTGATATAGTTTATAAGTCATGTGCTGCTAAAATCAGTCGGTTATTAACAACCGGGGCTGGATGTTGTGTCTGTTCCAGATGTGATATAGTTTATAAGTCATGTGCTGCTAAAATCAGTCGGTTATTAACAACCGGGGCTGGATGTAGTGTCTGTTCCAGATGTGATATAGTTTATAAGTCATGTGCTGCTAAAATCAGTCGGTTCAGAAAGTGGACGTATCGACGTAGCTACAATGGATAGTCTTACACTGCACACCTGTCAGGTGCCTTGACCAGCAGTACTGGTAAGTTGCGCAGGTGGCGTAGCACTGTATTCTCAAGGGGTGACTGTTTAAAAACAAAACTGATGTCCTGTACGAATGGGACCTTATTTCATACAGAACCAGTCAAAAGAAGTGGTCGGCTCACATTAGGCTTGTAAATAAAACGCCGGCCACTTTTGTGGACCGAAGCTGTACTTAATTCAGCTGCAAACTGGCATCTTGATCTTCCATCTTATAAAGCATTGATTACCGCATAGAATAAAGGTATCTCCAATTCACTCAGTCAAGAATTGAACGTCAGCCTGTCGAGTGTAAGATTAAGGAAGCGGTAATGTTATTAACTGACCTGCAAGATGGGAATCATATCCTTGATCAAATACATTCCCCTCCTCCATTACCAAATTGTGGTTTGACGTCATGCAGTATAAATCTATATATAAATCAGGACTTTATCTTTCTGGAAAAGAATTAGAATGTTCACAAAAATCCTAGTTCCCCCTCCCCCTCCTCTCCCCCACTGAACGTACCTGTAAATTCGTTGACTTTTTTTTCCTGAAAAAGGAAAAATTGCTGGCTTTTCCCAAGCTAGCTTTCACCTTACCCCAGCCTACCAAATTATTAGATAAATGGGGACACTCATGGGCTTTTTCCTTTTTTCAAAACTTTTATTTTTCTATTGGGTAAAATAAGAAATATAACTCCATATGAATGGATGGAAGATTTTAAAAAGCACATGAGAAATAAAAAATTAGTTCAGCTCGTAGAGATCAAACCATGACCTCCCGAGGTCAAAGGTATCCCCACGATTAAAAGTGTATTATTATAACTATTATTATTAAAGCTGCCGGTGATGTGAGGGGTCCATTTAAACACAATCATCTAACCTGGAAGACAAACAGAAGTATTTTTAGTCAGTAATCGACTTGGCTGGTCACTGCACGAACCGGGAGATCTCTGCCGCTTGGGAAAGTAGGTGTGGTGTGCTTATTAATAAATGAACACATTGGCAAAAGACACGCGAACATTATTTTAGGTGATATGGAATATATTCTGATAAAGTTGAATCAAATAGGCCTACTGTGTTCCTGCACTTGTGGTCACACGGTTTGAGGTGCTAAGCTTGAAAGGAACTGGAGCGCTTATGACGGTAAGTTCAAGGTTCAAATCTCGGACAGGGACGCTGGGGGTGGTTTTCCGCATGTCATTTTATCACTTCGGTTTTCTCATTAATTTGGGTGCACTTACTCTAAAAAGCCTTTGTGTCCCCTATTTTACAAATGAATACTTTTTATTAATCGGTGGATGTATGGAAACTGTTATGGCAGGTTTTAAAATATTATAAAAACAGTGGCTGAGGTCCTTAAAAAGGTATTGAGCTATGGATTTTCAAAAGAAATCACAAAACGTCTGAGTTTTCGCTAGGCTTTACAAGCACCATGATTTGGACAAGCAAGAAAGTTGAATTTTCGCTTGGTTAAAACTAGTAATTTTTTTTTGCACCATGACCCGTTAGGGTTATACGCCTATGTACTAATTACACTAATGTATTAGGGGCGAGTAATGTTGAATTTAGAGGAAATGCACCCACATTTGCGTGGAGATAGTGGAAAACTATTTTGTAAAAACCACCCTCAGTGCACCCAGCCGCGATCGAGCCCCGATCTGAGAAATCTACTTTGGACAGGGATTCGGACCATGTATTTGATAAATTAAGGGTAGTTTGGTCTAAATTTAAAGCACAATTCTAAATTTCATCCTTTATAAGTTACATTTATTTATAGACATGTTCTACAAAGTTCATAGAGTATTGATAAAAAAAAAAAAAAGGAATGAGTAAGTGTATCTTGAAATTGACAGGAACCTGACTAGATCAAGTGGAAGAGCAGAGCAGTGCTGCGCTAAGCCAAACTTAAGGTCCGAGACAATTAATGTTTGATATTAAATGGTAAAGTAAGACCCGCTATATTCCTACTAATAAGGAACGGGCTTTTTTATTTCAAGCATAAGCCTTAAAACTTGGTGCATATTTAGTTAATTATTAACATTGGCCCCCAAACCCCTAGTAAACCGCTAAACAATAGAGGAAAGGAACTAAACCACACCGATTAACTTAAACAAGATGTAAGAATGATATTTTAACTACAGTGAAACATAAATAAAATGCTTGGGGCATTCGTATACGAAGAAATATATCTATTATATCAAGAATTTATCGTATGAGCTATACACATTTTGATGACACGCTTCAATGGCCACATGGTCTAAGGCGCTACTCTTGCAGTAGACTAGACTGTCGATGACGGGGAGATCGAGGTTCAAATCTCGGTTGGGTGTACTGAGGGTAGTTTTACAAAAACTGTTTTCCACTCTAACTCCACGCAAATATGGGTAAATATAACCTTTCTCATTTCTAGAATCATTAGCGTAATAAGTACATAAGCGAATTAAGCGACCGGGTAGTATAACGCAGTCTGTGAAAAAAACAGCCTCAATAAACCCAAATAAGATTCGAAGCTCGATCTCTCCGTTATCGGTGATCTAGTCTTAGTCTACTGCGAGAGTAGCGCCTTAGACCGTGCGGCCACCGAAACAGTTCTACCGTTATTGATTACATGTTTTTGTGAACCTAAAATATTTTTAAGCGATAGTAATTTTTTTAAATATTGAATTATTAAGTTGAATTCAAAAATTGATAATAACAGAATATTCGATAAAAATTCTATTTAAAACACTATCAAAGTAAGCCTAAAATAAACTATTTGATTTGAACTTAAATTTAAAATAAAATATTCAATCCAATTTTTTTTTCTCCAAGCATCAGATTCGATTCGAAAAAATATAGGCCTAATATTAGACTTGATTCGGACCAGACTCAAATTTGATTAAAAATGGAAAATCTTTGATTCACACAGGCTTAATTAAAATACATCAATAATAACGATACTTGAGAAGGAAGGGCCCTTTGGTAAAGGCTCCGCAACAATTAGTCCAAACTAAATTTTGTTTATAAACTAACAAACCTGTTGGAGTGTGTGTGGTGCGAGCTCTAAGATTATTTTCGAACTCTTAGGGAAAGATCATGTGATTAGCGGTATTTAATTGTAATTAATTACTGTCCTCTAAAAAACGAGTCAACCAAGGGCGAAATATTTAAAAATAAATGATTATTGGAAAAGTTGGAAACTCTCAAATTATGTTGAAAAAAAAAGTTAATTTTTTACTGGGAGTCCAGGTGTGCAAGCAAGCAAGAATGGTGTCGAGATACCAGGAGAACAGGAGCTTCAAAGAGGTGTCCGGGCACTCCATGGGAGTAAGCGCGACCGCTGCTATATTTAGCGCCCTTCATGCCGAGCGGGCTCGTTTCCGTCAGCTTCCGTTGCTTCCATCCGGCCTCGTTCAAGTCACTCATACGAGCTCCCTAAAACACTGCCCATGCGTAAAATCTGTATTCCCGCATACATTGCTCTTGTTTAAGTTATTTTACATAAAAAGGTCGTACATTTTTATTTAATTATTTTATTTTGAATTACTAACTTTTAATTTTGATTTTGGTTTAACTTCATATTTTTACCACAGGGGCTATTTAACGGCTTAATCTAGGTGGTAAATAATGTAGCTGGTATTTATTTGAAATGTACTCGCATTTGCGTGGAGATAGGATGAGGAGAAAACCATAGGGTGAAATCACAAATCTGAAATACGCACTCGGCTGAGATTCGAACCTTGGTTTACATACATGTAACTGGAAATCCGGTCTAATGTGAGCCTGACACCTGAAATTGGCGATAGGGATAAGGTAGGTTAAAATTTAAAGGGCGTGTACTCACATTTGCGAGGCGAGAGATTGAAAAAAAAGTTTAGGGGAAACTAGACCAGTATATCCAAGCGCGAATAGAATACTGATCTTCCCGTTAGTCAGTAAACAAGACCATACGCACGCCTTTGTCCTCGAGCCCACCAGTGCGGGTTCATATCAAGTTAGAATGTATTAAAAAACAATTTCCTAACAAGTTTTTTCCAAATTATTAATTAAAAATAATCAGCAAATTTTGATATAAATATATAGATATAAATAACTTATCTTCAACTTTGTACCACTAAAGTTGTTGGTGCATAATGCCAGTTATACATATTCCATAATCTACATCTAAAATAAAACTGGCGCTTACAAATCGCATGTCCTTACGTCCAGATTTCTTGTGGCTAGATGAATCTGGCCCTGATTTCCAAGTGTTTATCATTAAATAATATTATATAGATTCTTTAATTTAATGTACCCCATAAGATGTATTTTCGTACCTCCAGTTGAATACAAATGAGCTAGAATACCAGGTTCAATTCTCGACATGATCGAAAAGTTTATCATTCGTGAAATTTGTGTTTCCCCTTTCAAAGGGACAAATTAACGACCGGGTAATTGAATGTTGTGTCTCTTAAGGAATTAAGTTAAGCTTGTATGTCATGTGCTGTTACAGTTTGTGTTATAAGAACTTTCACGTTATATATAACCAAGAACAAGTGGATTTTGAAAAGGATCAATTTTTACACTAAATAAATGGTACAGAACTCCGCACAGACTTTCTTACTCTATTGTTTAAAACTGGAGATATTTACTTAAAACTCGTGATATGTGTGAAGTAATATAATATATACAATAAAACCCAAGCATATATTGCACTATACCTATGTAAAACATTTTTGAGTCCCGGATTTAGATTTTATAATTTTATTTTTAAAGAATTAATGTCCTCATTTGTATGTTTGGACCAATAAAAAAGATCGATATTGGGTCAACAAAGGTCAACACTTCGTATTAAAATTTCGACTTCCGGTTGAAGGTGTTGCACATCTTTATGTCATCGCTTTGCTATTAAATTCCTAATTTATAATCATTTTGACCAATAAATAAATGGTACGGCACACCGCACAGACTTTCTCTCTCTTTCTATAAACTCGTAAGATTTCTGAACGGAATAATGTACATTGTATCATCACCACTCCACATAAGAACACGCATAAAATAATATACAATGATATAGAATCAATGAGAAAAGAGGCGCATCTTTGTCCACCTAAGAACATTTCAAACAGTTTAATGTCTTCCACAAGGGTCAACACTTCGTATTAAAATTTCGATTTCTGGTTAAAATTTTAACATTTTAAAAGATGTTGCAGATCTTCAAGTCATCGCATTGATATTTAATTATTCATTTATACATTTTGACCAATAAAAAATGTAAATATTGACTATTGAGTCTAAAATGGAGATAGATCATTGCTATGAAAACATTTCTCCTAAGAGATTTAAGGAAAAATAACATACTTTTTTTAGATACTTACTTATATTTAATTACTCTATGGCATTGGAGTATTATTGCGTTAAGACTTAAGTAGTATATGTTTACAACTAAAGCTCACAAAATTGTATTAATATATTTGCAAATATCTCAGAAACTGCTGCTTTTATTAAAATATATGTCAAATAAAAGTTTTTTTATTTCTAATAGTCCTACAATTTTGCAATGATAAGTTGTTTAGTTTCTCCAATAGTTGTGGAGATACGGAAATTAACGCTTCTGTAATGTACCCTAAAAATCATTTTCATAGGAAAATGAAAATAGCCAGTTTATTTATAATCTTAATCAACGCCTAGATACGAATTTTAATCAAAATCGTTTAAGCAGATTTTGAGAAAACCAAATTTTTCTCTTTTCGTCCTTCAGTAAACTACCCTTAATTTTAAGTTTTTATAGACACACAGACAGACGGCATTGCAAAGACTATTTTTTAGGGTTCGGGGGGTCATGAGACGTCGACATCCATCAACATTTCAGGTTAGTTTTTTTTTTTTACGGTCGCAATACTTAAACTTTAATGTCAAAAAGTTAAAAAAAAATTCATATAATTGCGTATATATTGAAAGTTATTGATTTTATAAAAATATGTTTCGGATAAAATAACTGTATTATAAATATATATACATATTTGTAATGCTAAGTAATTTCATATCTCAAATAGTTTCGGAGCTATTTAAAAAAATGTTAATTTACGCATCAGACCGGAGCCCTTAAAGCCATTTTGCCGAAAAATTGAGGGTAGCCATTTTGTTTGTAATATTTATTAATGTTTATAAATGAAATTTAATCAAAATCGTTGGAGCCGATTTTGAGAAAATCGACTTTTTCTCTTTTTGCCATTCAGTAAACTACCCTTAATTTTAAGTTTTAATAGACACACAGACAGACGGCATTGCAAAGACTATTTTTAAGGGTTCGGGGGGTCATGAGACGTCGACATCCATCAACATTTCAGGTTAGTTTTTCTACGGTCGCAATACTTAAGCTTTAATGCCCAAAAAGTTAAAAATATATATATAATTGCGTATATATTGAAAGTTTTTGATTTTATAAAAATATGTTTCGAATAAAATATTTGTATTATAAATATAATACATATTTGTAATGCTAAGTAATTTCATATCTCAAATAGTTTCGGAGCTATTATAAAAAAATGTTCATTTACGCATCAGACCGGAGCCCTTAAAACGATTTTGCCGAAATATTGAGAGTAGCCATTTTGTTTGGAATATTTATTTATGTTCATAAATGAAATTTAATCAAAATCGTTAGAGCCGATTTTGAGAAAATCGACTTTTTCTCTTTTTGCCCTTCAGTAAACTACCCTTAATTTTAAGTTTTAATAGACACACAGACAGACGGCATTGCAAAGACTATTTTTAAGGGTTCGGGGGGTCATGAGACGTCGACATCCATCAACATTTCAGGTTAGTTTTTCTTACGGTCGCAATACTTAAGCTTTAATGCCCAAAAAGTTAAAAATTTATATATAATTGCGTATATATTGAAAGTTATTGATTTTATAAAAATATGTTTCGAATAAATATTTGTATTATAAATATATATACATATTTGTAATGCTAAGTAATTTCATATCTCAAATAGTTTCGGAGCTATTATAAAAAATGTTAATTTACGCATCAGACCGGAGCCCTTAAAACGATTTTGCCGAAATATTGAGAGTAGCCATTTTGTTTGGAATATTTATTTATGTTCATAAATGAAATTTAATCAAAATCGTTAGAGCCGATTTTGAGAAAATCGACTTTTTCTCTTTTTGCCCTTCAGTAAACTACCCTTAATTTTAGGGGTAGATATCCAATTCCAAAAACCCCTCGGGGCAACCCTATGAAAACCCTAGATATCAAGTTTCAGCCCAATAGGTAAAATAGTTTAGGCTCTAGTTGGAGGTACAGACAGACAGACAGACAGACAGACAGACGGAAATTCAAAAACCACTTTTTCGGATTCAGGAAGTCATGAAACGTCAAGATTCATAAAAATCTCGAGTTCGAATTTTTTGACGATCACAATACTTTCTCTACCTGTAAGATAGAGAGAAAGTAAAAATGTAAATTTTGACTATTGAGTCTAAAATGGAGACAGATCATTGTTGTACAAACATTTCCCCTAAGAAGTTTAAGGAAAAATAACATAAACTTTTTGAGGGACTTACTTATATTTATTTACTCTATGGCATTGGAGTATTGCGTTAAAATTTGGGTAGTATATTTCTTTACAACTAAAGCTCACAAAATTGTATTAATATATTTGCCAATATCTTAGAAACTGTTGGTTTTAGTCATTTTCATGGGAAAATGAAAATAGCCAGTTTATTTATAATCTTAATCAACGCCTGGAGCCGATTTTGAGAAAATATATTTTTTCTCTTTTCGCCCTTTATTAAACTACTCTTAATTTTAAGTTTAAACAAAAACACAGACAGACGGCATTGCAAATACCACTCTTTAGGGTTCGGGAGGTCATAAGACGTTGACATCCATCAACATTTCAGGTTAGATTTCTTTTACGGTCGCAATACTTTACTTTGTGTTCAAAAAGTCAAGAAATATATATATTTGCGTATAGCTTGAACGTTGTTAGTTTTATAAAAATATGTTTCGAATAAAATATTTTTATTATACATAAATCTACATATTTGTAATGCTAAGTAATTTCATATCTCAAAATGATAATTTACCCATCAGACCGGAGCCCTTAGTGTCATTTTACCGAAATATTGAGAGTAGCCATTTTGTTTGTAATATTTATAAATGTTTTGAAATGAAATTTAATCAAAATCGTTAGAGCCGAATTTGAGAAAATCGACTTTTTCTCTTTTTGCCCTACAGTAAACTACCCTTAATTTTAGGGTTAGATACCCAATTCCAAAAACCCCTTGGGGTAACCCTATGAAAACTCTAGATATCAAGTTTTAGCCTGATCGGTAAAATAGTTTAGGCTCTAGTTGGAGATACAGACAGACAGACAGAAATTCAAAAACCACTTTTTCGCATTCGTGGGGTGGGGGATCCATGAAACGTCGAGATCCATAAAAATCTCGAGTTCGATTTTTTTGACGATCACCATACTTTCTCTACCTGTAAGATAGCGAGATAGTAAAAAGGGTAGTGACAAACTTGTCTCAATGAAATTTCCTTGTTTAGGGGGAAAACGCGGGGGGTTAAAAAGGACTTTTGATAGCCCGCATCGGATCTAACGCATCACTCTCTTATTAGACTGAATTTCTGGGCATGAGGATATTGGGATTTGAATCCATGTTAAATATATTGAGAGTAGTTTTTCCTAAATTGTTTATCTCTTTCCTTCCACGCAAATTTGAGTACATACCTTCTCAAATTCAACCTTTTTCAAATATATTTCACTATCGTAAATAATGTTTGCGTAGGCTATAGCTCGAATCTAGGCCCTATTGTACTAAAATGTGGTGAAAAAACTTTCAATGGCTTAAAAAGATACTAAATATACTTTCATGTACTAATACGCCAAGATATGTGTTCTGTAGCAGTCAATTTTGGTAGAATTATTAATATAAGTATAATCACCTTTAAGACTTTTTTGTTGTTCTGAGACTTACTATTTATCCAGCCAGGCCTTACCCATTTAATTACCAGTCCAGTGATTACCAACCAGGGTTCCGCGAGAATTTGCAAAAGCTTGCTTCTTTATTGGTCTGATCATAATTTTTTGACACTCTGGATATATGTTAAGATAACTCGTGTATCCGAAGAAGATAAAGAGAAGAATGCCTGTAGTAGTTTGTTACCATTAGTATTATACGCTTATTTACTAATTAGAGTGTTGGGCTAGGGATGAATAAGATCGAATTTAGAGGAATAGTACCCGTATTTGCGTGAATAGAGAATGGAAAACAATTTGATAAAAAATACTTTCAGTACACCCGACCGAGACCAAGCCACAATCTCCCTGTCTAGTCTATTGCGATAGTAGCGCCTTAGAGCATGCGGGTGTAACAAAGTTAAAAGTGAGGTTAGTAAGAATATTGATCAGCCACATTCACGTATCAAAGGACAGTAATAATAAGTTATAATAGTTATTATATTTTATAAGCCCTTTTGGCTTACACGTATATTTTGTAATTTACCCCTGTCAAATCTAACGTGTCAGCCAGGTTGGGGTTTCCCGAGATTTTACGAATTGTTTCCAAACCTGCATCGGCGGCCCCGTGGTCTTCGCGCTACTCTTGGAGTAGACTCGACCGTCGATGACGGGGAAATTGAGGTTCGAATCTCGGTTGGGTGTACTAAGGTTTGTTTTTATCAAAATGGGTTTTCAAACTCACTCCGTGCAAATATAAGTACACTTCCTCTATATATAACCTTCCTAAAACCATTAGCGTTATTGGCATATAACCTGAACGGATACTAATACATGGTGATAAAAAAAATGAAGGTTTGCTTCAAACAAAATATGTTGAAAATCTCCAATGGGGTAGGAAGGGGGAGGATATAATTTAGAGGAAATGTTCCCGTTCTCACTTGGAGGGAGAGAGGAAATATATTTTGAAAAAAACAAACATTCTAAATACAGTAGTTGGGATTAGAAGCTTATCCTTCCCGTCACCAAAAATCAGAATAGATGAACTTGACATTTAGTCTGCGTGCCCACAATTACGGCCCTGAACAATGTTGTATAACCTACAGTTTTTTGTTTATCTTCTAAAGGGGTTTACCATGTTAGGCGATCCGTATGGTTGATAACTGAAGATAACATGTTTATATGACCTTTAATTCTACACATCTACTGTAAAACTCACTTCAGTGGCCGAACGGTCTAAGGCGTCACTCTCGTTTTAAACTGGGGAGATTGGGGTTAGAATCCTAGTAAGGGCTACTGAGGGGAGTTTTCCTTAAATGATTTTTCACTCTCCTGCCACGTAAGTGCGGGTAGATTACCTTTTATTTGCTTCCTCCCTCATCCCTATCTCATAAGAGTAAGGCTTAGCACACACTGCGATTAAACGCACTCGCTAAACCGCGTACAAACACGCAGTGCGGCTGGCGTTTACTCGATTTTATTTCAGTGCCACCATAGATTTCTGGCGAGTAGCGTGTATTGTGGCTTTGGTTTTAATATGATACTGAATCGAAAACCGAGTGCGGTTAACAGCTGTGCGTGCGCCACCATACTAGTACTATGGGATACAAAAAGATCGCGCGTTTTCGAACCGCTAGCCAAATGTAGCAAATTACGTTTTTAAAATCAGTTACTGAAAAAAATCGCTAATGCGTGCACTTGTATAGAAAGCTATACGTTACATTTTTCGGCGGTTTTAAACCACTTGCGTTTAATCGCAGTGCGTGCTAAGCCTAAGTGCGTATAACCTGAACAGGTAGTAAGACGCGGTGATAACATAACAAATCTACTTTAAAATAGTGTTGTAGTTAGACAATATGAATCTATGAAAAGTAGGCCTACATCAAGGCAAAACATATGTTTAACAGGATATCTCGCTAAATTACAAACCAAAGCAGTAACAAACTGATCGATCGGAAGAGAATTTCAATGTGTGAAGATAGCACAAATCAAAACTCCGATTCAGATGTAATTTGAGTCTTATGACGAGATTTGGTGGCTTTAAAAGTACTTACCGAAAAAGGGTATTAAAATGAAATACGAATTTTTTTTTTCTAACAAAACGTACCCCTATGGTTAAATAAATTTTTTTTTCCAAACGTTACAAGGGGCCTTGTTTCTGATTCTGGTTTTACCCCTTACATTTTACCCAGTATTAGTGAGTGTGTGGGGGGGGGGGGGGTATAGTGGGAAGATCCAAGCCTGCACCCCTCGCTTCCACCATCCTTCTTTCCCCTTCCTTCCACCCCACAACTTCCCCTCTTGTGCCGTAACCGAGTTCTGAAACGACCCCTGGATCGATACTTTAGGATCTTGCGCTGAGCGTGGCAACACTGCACTCTGAAAAGAGAGGGGAGAGCGTAGCGCATATATTTTATTTGACTACATGCCAACACTGCGCTGTGCATATTATGTGTTAACACTTTCCAGACGAAACTGCATCAAGTTCATTTCCACAGCTTTCTTAAACGAAAAAGGTTCAACTTATGTGAAACATATAGGTCCGTTTATGTGGCAACATTTGTGTGTCAGCTAGGCAACAGTGTCTTTGTGCGTACTTTTACACTCCGAACGTAAAAATGTGTTGCAAATAAGAGCATCATGCCACCCACGACTATGAATAAAACACGTATTCAGTGGAAGGTAGTTATATAAATAAAAGCTTATATAAAATTCGCCAATAGGATGCAAAGAGACGTTAGGCCTAAATGTTCATAAAATAATTTTAAAGGTAGAGAGGGGCTATACTAATAAAGAATGTAAGCAAAGAGATGTCTTTTTTGCCCTTAAGTGGATTAGAATAACATTATGAAATGTGTAGAGTAATCCTGAGCTGATGTTTGGTAAAATAAATACGATTTTAAAAAAGAAGTGTACCTTATTCTATGGTATTTTAAAAGATTTTTTTTTTTAATTTCTTACACTGCCCCTCAATACCCGTTTGGATAATATGCAAATATATTAACTAAGTTAATGGTGAAGGTATAAAGAAAGTATGATTTAGAGGAAATGTACCCACATTGCATAGTAAAGTGAGAAACCATTCAGGCAAACCCGGCTAGGGTTCAAACCCCAACCTCCCGTTCATAGGCAAACCTCACTAAATGAGCTTATTATTATTTAGAGCATGCACCCATAAAATTACTCGAAAGTGTAATTTGGCATGAATCGGTGGGCACGCAGATGTATATAGCCCGGACGTGTAGTATGATGTGGGGACCAAAAATCTCGTTAGTAGCCTTGCTGTTGTAAAACTTGTTTGGAGTAGGTTTGAAAATATACACTGTTCAATAGTTTCCAATGAGCGTAAATTGGAGGGAGAATAATGGGAGCAGTGGCAGACATTTTGGGAGGAAACAGCATACCGTAGCAGAATAAAGGTTCAACTTCTTCGGAAACAGCAAATTTGAAATTTTGTCCCTTGAAATCGTGTGAAGTAGAACTCGGCTTTTAATTATAAAAAAAATTATTCCTAGCCTCCAACATATTAGCGTAATAAGTACAACAAATGCGTATTAGCTGAGCGAATAGTAAGACGTGGTGCTAAAAAACAGAAATGTGAACTGGCTGTACATGGCCTATTGTGTACTTTTTACTTTCTTCAATCTAAAAAAAAAGTATCGTGATCGTAAGAAAGTTGATATTGAGATTATGACAAATTTTTATATTTTATGTGAATATGAACCCAAAAAAGTATATTTTAGCATTTTGCTGGTCCCCAAGTATGTATGTCTGTCCCTGGCCATGGATCTAAAACGATTTAAAAATTTGAATTGTTTGGAAATTGACCTTTAAGAATGAATTCAAAATGGGAATTTGGGAACAGTTTTTCATGAGAAATAAAAATACTTTTTTATGTTTACAAAGAACAAATAATTTTAAGGTAGTTTAGAGAGAACCTTTAATCTATTTTTGAAATTTTGAATTTTGTTAAATATAGGTTTATATGAACAATTTGGTTAAAATGTGTAGGCTATATAAAGAGTGATTATTGTGATTAACAAGATGATGTGTTTGTTTTTATGAAGAAAACATACTTAAGGGTAGTTTACTCAAAGCCCATTTTTGAAAATTATCTTCGAAGCCATAATACACAATATGAGAAGGTTTGTGCGATTTTCTCCTACCATTTATTTTGCCTTTCTCGCATTAGACTAAACTGCTGATGATGGGGAGATCGATGTTCGAATCTCGGTCGGATGTACTGAGGAGAATTTTTCCAAAATGGCTTTCCACATTCCCTTTACGCAAATGTGGGTACACCTCCTATAAATATAGCCTCCTGAATCCCTAAAACCATTAGTGTAATTAGTACATAAGCGAATACACCGAACGTGTAGTAAGAGGCGGTGCTAAAAAAACCAATAAAAAACTCTAGAACAAACAAAACACTCAGGCCCTCACCATCCCCCTCCTCTCATTTAACTGCAGTGCAGTGCAGTGCAGAGAATCAAAGCAGGAACCCCTAGTTTAGAAGACACACTCTCAGTGATGAATAACGAAATCATGTGCGGGTATAAAAAGCTTTTTATAACTTTAGACTGTCTGTCATATATTCTCTTTACTAAACAGACCACACGCCCACACCTGTGGATACAGGCAGTACTAAGATTGTATCCACTTTCAAGTTGGTTTGATGTTATAAATTTGTTTAAATATTTGACTATACAGGCTTTCAAGAAATTAGGAAATATATTTAATAAAGTCAAGTAGATTTTAATGTAAAATAAACCTTTTTAATAGATACAAAATGTGTTTTAATTAATTGTATTTTAGATGTTTTTATTGTGACTGTACAGCCAGACATTTTTATTTATGGTTAGTAGCAACCAGCAAGAGTTATTGTTGTAAGGGAAGAAGCTCTTGGTTGGTATTGTGGGCTGAGTGGTTAGGAAGGCTGACTGCAGTGCAAGCGCACCTTATTCTTAACCCAGGAAGTGATCAGTGTACAGTATTTACTGTGTTTGCTTTCGAACTTTCATTTTCAAATACGGTATTCAAAGCAATGGCCTTACAGTTAGAGGAGCCATATTAAAAAAAATAATCTTGTACTTAATCAGGGATTTACTGAGTCAATCAAACACACAAGCATTCATCCAACTTTCCTACAATTTGAAAATTTCTCTCAATACACAGTAGGGATACATACAACCGGGATTCGAACCCCAATCTCCATGGCCAGTATAGTGCTATAGTGACGCCTTATACTATTTGACCACCCAAGAGGGTAAATTCACACTGGTAGGCTGGAAATGAGAAAGGTAGAATATAGAGAAATTTACCTGCATTCATGTTGAGAGAGAGTGGAAAACTCATTAAGTAAAAAAAACACACTTCGAAATGAAACAGTTGTTCGAACCCAACCTTGTCACTACCAGCAAACCAGACTTGACGAAACTAACGCCTTTGTCCACGTGGTTATCAGTACGCTTAAAAACAGGAACTTTTTATTGACGCCTCAGGACTTTTTTTTTTTACGAGAGTGACAAGTCCAATTTGTTCATGATACAGAAAAAAAAAACAGGGAGGATTTTAATTCGTTCCCTCCCTCTCTAAACCTCATGATTGATTTATGAAAACCGCCCCCTCTGGCCATTCACGGGACAGTGATAACCTAAATAGCAAGGGGTCGGGTGTTCGATCCACGTCAGATCACTACCAAGACCCGTTTGTCATCCATTATGCATTAAACGTCGGTGAACCATGTAGCTCATGGCCCATTTGACGTAACTCTGAGTCTGCATCCCTTCCTCTAACCATCATGGCGTGGAAATTACGTGAACATTCTGGTCACGATTCACATTATATCCCAGTCAAATGGGATTGAGGGTCTTAAACATGGATAGAAAAATAATTTTTAATAATCTGGTACTCAAAGAGCACTAAGTGGGCCGCCTATTATAGCACTGAGCAAAGAGTCGAACCGAAATATGAATTGGTTCCGGTTCTTGTTCCAGTTAGAGAAAAATACATTTTCCGGTTCTTTTTTGGTTCTAAATTAGGCTCCGGTTCTGGTTTCATTTCTTTAAGTTTTTTCTGTAATTTTTAAATAATTCGTAAATAATAAAACCATTAAAAATAATTTACAACAAATCGAAAGCCACCCATATAATAAATATAGTATTTTAAAATAAGATTAATTTAAAGAAAGCTGGGCAAAAAATGCAATTAAAAATAATTTAAGAAGGGTTAAGAACATTCGTGAGCTTTAAATATACATCGATTCCAATTACGGTTCTGGTACTTAGGCAATTTATTTGTAGGGTTCTTGTTCCAGTTCTGGTTCCCTAAAAATACCTGATATTCGCTTATAGGGTCTGGTTACGGTTTCGGTTCGACTCCCTGGCGCTAAGACGGATCGCACACTTCCGGGTTCTCTCATGATTTAATAGGTGGTTTGCTATTTTTAGATGTGGTTCACGTCATTACGTAATGAGATGTAATATATCATATAATTAAAAACTTAACATTTCAAGATTTATAATGTTGAGAAATGTATTTAAAGGTAAAATTAGCAAATGTTCAACGATATTTCACGCAATACGTCGCAGTTCTGATAATGATGTCAATATTATAGTTAGAATCACAGATCCAGCTTAAAACAGATAAAACAGTTTTTTTATAGCATCACAACCTGCTTCGGTGGCCGCATGGTCTAAGGCCTCACTCTTGCAATAGACTAGACTAGTGATTACAGGGAGATTGGGGTTCGAATCCCGGTCGGGTGTACTGAGGGTGGTTTTCCATAATGGTCTTCCACTCTCCCTCCACGCAAATGCGGGTAGACTTCTTGTAAATATACCCTTCCCTATCCATAAAACAATTAGCGTAATTAGTAGATAAGCGTATAGCCCAAACGGGTAGTAAAACACGGTGCTAAAACTATATATATACACAAAGTCACAAAATCTAGTTAGATACGTCAAGACATGTAATCTGTAGTTTTTCCTTTGTATGGATACAGTAAACTCCCGATTATCCAGGTTATCAGTTTAGGGACTGTTTGGATAGATGAAACACGGATAATCGATACACAACTTTTCTTTCATATTGACATACGAACTGTACTTATAATATGAGGATAGAACATTTACTGTATTATCAATACATATTATAAAATAGTACAAATGTTGTCAATGTTAGCCGCAAAAACAAATTTGTTTGTATTTTATTTTAAAAACATACATGATTCGAACCACGTTTTTACTGTATTTTCTTGTCGGTTTACTAATAGATACTGATTTGGTTGGTGACTGCTGTAGTTTTAGTGCAGAGTTGAGCTGAGTACACAGCACTAACTCAATTGACTGTGTGGAGCGCTCAACGCGGGCCGCTCCAAGAACAAACACCAAGTTTCAGGGTGAACTTCAGTGAAGCACAGGAACATTAGATACTTGAACTGCGTTTCGATGAAGGGTATGAGGTAGCAGGCTCGAGAGAGAGACACTCACCACGGCTGAGACCGCTAACAGAACCTCTTAGGATCGCCGGATTGAATCCCTGATAGGGTATTCAAGGGGTACCCGTCATTTGGCCTAAAGGCATTTGGCCTATAGTGTAGGCTAAATGCCTTTAGGCCAAATGCCTTTTAGGCCAAATGCCTTTAGGCCAAATGCTTTTAGGCCAAATGACTTTAGGCCAAATGCCTTTTAGGCCAAATGCTTTTAGGCCAAATGCCTTTAGGCCAAATGACTTTTTGTAAAGTTAATTTTTAGACCATTTATTAAAATGTGTTTTGCTGTCTCCGGAAACATTCGTTATGATTTGTAGTGATGCTAATAGATGGCGAGGTGTGTAGTGATTAGTTAACTAGTATATACTACCGTTTCAAAATACGTAAGTCTTTTCTCAATTTACTACTTCCCAAGGTATAGCAGCACGTCCATTAACCTGTAGTACCACTTTTGTATATGTTGAACTTTTTACATTGCCAAGGTTTTATACTAGTTTTTGTACCGTTTTGTACCAGAATTAAAAAGTTTTGTACACGTACCGTTTTCTATTAATTAGCACATACATGTGGTCACACCATTTTAATAATTTTGTTTTATTTTGAATTTTGAATTTTTTTAAGTGCCAAAGTATATTTTATTAGTCTTTCTTAGTATATTTGTTTATTAATTTTGCTAAATAAATTAATCAATCATTCTTTTTTTATAATCATATTAACTTACTCGAGTTTGCCCACGGCTTCGCTCACATTTAAGTTGGGTAAATTATCTTATTTCTAGCAAATCATCTAAACCAGGTTTTCTCAAACTCTATGCTCTTGAGCCTTACATGAACATTAAAAGTAATTGTTAAGACTCTCTTTCTTAGAATAAGATAACCTTTTTACGTTAAAATACAAAAATGAGACATTTATTATTTAATTTATTTCTTTATTTTCTGATAAGAGCGTTGTAGAAGTTTATTAAGAATAGTAAAGATTTGTAAGATATTAATTAATTTTATTGCTTCATAAGACAAACAGAATATTAATTTTTTAGTCAATCATAATTTAGCAAGTCGAAGGAAGTGAAAAATTTGTTCACACCTCATCTGAAATCCCCTCACGCCTCGCAGTTTGAGAAATCCTGATCTAAACTACCAAAAATACAATTTTAGACACGTGTGAGGCGAGAACTTTGTATGTTGATGAAGCCACAAATTAACTACTACCTATAAGAAGTAAAATCAATTATATATATGTGCAGTCTTTGCATCAATATTTGCTCGCTTACGCGGATACATTGTTGAAATGAACACCAAAAGAAATAGTTTAAATTTACTAATTAAACTTGAATTAATTTGAAAGAATCACTCTAGTAAGCACCTCAGCTTATCAAATAAATTGTTCTGTTAGTAATTGTTTCTATTGGTTTTTGAAAATTTTCCCTTCTCCTCCCCAATCATAATTTCTTTATTCTCTAATATTCACATATAGGCCCTCAATGTGGATCATACCGGCCTGTAAAAGTCATTGATCTCTATGATATAACTGGATGGACATACACATGCACATTCCAAGGACAAAAGCGTGACGCTCAAGTGAATCATCTGCTACACAGAGGGGGGGACAGATTTAACTGTTTCTTTAAATGTTCTTATGCGAAAACATGTCTCTGATGAATAAAAGTGTTATTGTTTGAAAATAGTTTCCTGAAGAAACATTTACATTAAAGGATATACAATCCAGTTTTACATGTAATACTGTACAGATATGAATAAAACCTTTGATATTCCCATTTCTATGTATTTATTCTCAATGTTGTTTACAGTCTGGCACGACTACACTTATATTTAAAGTTGATTATTAGCTTGTATATTGGTTTCAGAAACCATATTATATTGAAAGTTCTATAAATATAATGAATAAGGTATCTTAAAACTTGATTACATTTGTTTGAATGACAAAATTTGAATAGTTGCCATGCATTCGAACTATCACTTAGGTTATAGGCTTGTGGAAAGTATTATTATAATAATAATACCTGTTTTTTTAAGTTGGCTCATATCTTTCAGAAACCATATTATGTTGAAATTTCGATAACTATAATGAAACAAGTCAGCTAAAAACTGTATTACATTTGTTTGAATGACACACTTTGTGTAGAAGTCTTGCGTTCAAATGATAATTTAGGTTATAGGCTTGTAGGAAGTACATTATCTACTAAACCCTGATTTTAGTAATAATCCCAATCTGTAAGGCTTTATTTCGTACCAAAATAATATCATATATATAATATTTTGGTAGAATGAACGACAATTTAGAACAGAAGTAAAAATTTCCTTCTGTAAGGTCTTTTATCCTAACTAAACACAACTATAGGGTAGGATTCTGGTACGAGATAAAGCCTTACAAGTAAGCTTCCTTCAAAAATCATCTTACATATTAGGCTACATCAACTTATTTAAAGAAAAAACTAACCAGTTTTGAACTTTTATATGCTCTTCAAAGCTTTAACTAACATATTTATTTAATTTAACAACTCACACATTGATGTTTCTCATATATTCAATCAGATTAATGAACTATGTCAAAATGACACATTGCCTTGTATGGGTAAAAGAAAGAAAGAGATACCCGAAAGTTTCTTTCTCTCTTACACAATGGTATGCAGACGACAGCTCGAAAATTTCAGCCACAGATGTCCATCCAGTTATACTATAGAGATCAATGGTAAAAATATCATTTACTAACTTGTCCTGCTTATACACGGACCAAAATCTTTTACGAAAGTTTATCTTTATTGCTTCATAGGATGTATAGTCAGCCTCGTGACTATTCATCCACACTTCAGCTTCACCTACTAACTTTGAATTAAAAAATGCTATTTTTTGTGCTTCGGTGAGTTTACTATTTTCAAAAAGTCTATCCATCTTTTTCAAAAACTGTACAGCATGCACCCTATCATTATTTCCACTGAAGGTGGGTACATAGTCCATTAATTGATTCTGGATGCTTGTACTAGGTAATACCAAGGCACCAGCAGTAATTAGCGTCCCTTTTTCCACTACTTCGTCATATTTTGACTTAGCCTGTTCTAGTTGTTGTCGCATTTGTTCGACTGTTTGTAACGTCTTGTCCACAGTTTCAGTCAAGTTGTCCTTAAATTTGTCCAATTGCTGGTCAACTATTTCCTGTAAGTAAACATCTGGTACTGTGTGTCCATCAAAGAAATCATTTTGGAATTTAAGGTTATCACTACATTTTTGTTGTTCTTTTTCAACAGTCGCAAATCGTTCTGTTAAATGGTGTACCTGTTCTAGAATTTCATTTTTATTTTTATCGCAACTTTCCAGAGTAGTTTTTCCTTTGGAATTTAAAGCGTCCTGTTTAAGCTTAAAGTTTTCCTTTGCATTTTTATCTGCTCATTCGTCTGTTTTTCTGACTTACTACAGTGTTCCCTAAGCTTCTGTAGTTCGTCCCTTACCTGCGTTTGGTCACTTTCAGTCTGTTGTATTTTCTGTAATTTTTTGTCAAAGTCGTTTTGTACTTCTTGAAATTCACCCTGCAATTCTTGTTCTAACCTGTTGAATTGTTCATTTACACCCTTAAATTTTTCATCAAACTTTGTATTTAAATTCTGATTATTTTCTTTGATTTCTTTTAACTCCTGGCTATTTTTTTTTTGTAGCTTCTGTCTAGTTTTTTGTAGCTCCTGGCTAGTATTATCGAACCTTTCATTTATTTTCTGATTTAACTTTTCACTCTTTTCCCTACTCTCTTTAATTTGCTGACTTAACTTTTCACTCTTTTCACTACCCTCTTTCATTTGCTGCACTAACTGCATTAATATTGCATTTAGGTCATTTGCTGATGTTTGTTGAGCTACACCTCCTACCTTTGAAACATTTTCCACCCCCCTTAAGTCTTCTTCTTTATGAACTATTGGTTCAACTACTTTCTCATGTTGTTCACTTTGTTCCTGATCAGATAGTTCTAAACAAGAATGTTCTTCTACCATTGGTTGGGAATATTGCGTTAGGGGAGGATTATCCTCATTGCTACTACTGTCTATCTTTTCCATATTTAATGAAGTTTTGCTGTTGATGACTTACGTGAGATTTTCCTTGCGTCTAGAAGCTTTGGACCTTATTATGAATCTACCTAGTTTCGAACTCTTCCCTCTGAAGTCACCTGGTTTGGAGCTTCTTCTTCTTCTTCTTAAGTCACTTTTTTTTGCGTAATAAAGCACTTAAGTTGTTTGCGGCACTTTCACTGTTCTTTGAGCACTCACTTTCTCGGGTTGTGAACTGGATTTAATTTTATTATTTCAGTTTATCAGGCCCTCCACGTTGGGAAGCCATTATTGTAACGTATAAAAGTTAGCCTGATATATTAATGATCGTTCGCCACCATTAGGGTGATATTTGATATAATGATTGAATAATGTCTTATTTTATAAATTAAAAGTTCTGGTCTCTTATAGTTTTTTTATATTAAGTAGATAAACAGTTTTTGCTAGATATTTCACACGTTGTAAATATTAATTTAAAAACCCGACTAGTGTATTATGTGTATGTTAATTCCCGGCACGTGAAATTTATCATAGACCCAACCCACACGGCTCCTCGTCAGGATTGCAAGTGAAGAGATGAGTACTTTGAAGTAGGTATATCTAGTGACATCTCCTTCTCGAAACTTCCCAAAAGAAAGAAAGGTGTGGTCATCCAGGTGCGTCTCTGTCTACAAACCTGAGTTCGCCTTTAAAACAGAGGCGTAGAAAGATGTCGCCATACCTTGCAACTTAACACAAATATTATTATTATTATTATTATTATTATTTATTATTATTATTATTATTATTATTATTATTAGCACCGCGTCTTACTACCCGTTCGGGTTGTACGCACTTACGCTAATGTGCAATGGTAGGGTGATTGTGAGATGAAATGGAGGACCTACAGTTTAACGTGGAATCCGAACCACGGTGGAGGCCTGGCATTCCTCACATTCACTTAACACAAATAAATCTTACTATCCGCTCGTATTTATAATATCGTAATTTTGAATATAGATGTGAATAATAAATTATTTAGATGTATAATTCTATATCATTACAACATATATATATATACACAAACACGTGTGTGTATATATATATATACACACAAACACATATATATATATATATATACAAACACGTGTATATACGGGCGCATTACAATTGGGCCACGTAAACAAGTTATGATCTCCGTTTGACGTTTACATATTTACTGGCAAAATTTATTTAATGCGTCACTATTATATATATTAATTATTAGTATTGGCTTCCACTTTCATTTTGCCTTTCGAAATAAGTTGTCAAAAGTCCCCGAGAATGGTGTTTTCTTATTGTTTTTCGTTAACTTTATGACCGTGAGATATATTAACAAGGAAATAATATCGGAAATTTATAGATAAAAAAGGTGATATAGTGTTTTGTGAACTGATCTAGTTGTATGTAGGATAGTGTCAATGTTTTTAGAAATATTGTAACTACCTTGCATCAGTTGTGCTATCTATATTCAGATGAAACAACTAACAGTACTTTTTACTTTCCGAAGATAGCCGAAGGTTTTAAACTTACATTTTAGGCCAAATGCCTTTTAGGCCAAACGCCTTTAAGCCAAACGCCTTTAGGCTAAACGACTTTAGGCCAAATGCCTTTAGGCCAAATGCCTTTTAGGCCAAATGCCTTTTGGTTTCATTTTTAGGCCAAATGCCTTTTAGGCCAACTGCCGCGTCCCCTATTCAAGTACTCGATGGGCACGAGTGGCTCTAGCTCATTTTGTTCACCGGGTTAGTTAGGTGAACGCTATTGCGCTCGATTCTACCCCAGTAGTCCGGCGTTATTATCCCGAGTGAGACAAACTGAGGGTGGTTGGGTTGGTTTCCGATTGTATTTCCAAGAATATGCTGATGCATTTCTTATTGTGTGGATGTAGGGGACACGATAAAAAGCCAGTGTTTTTGCAGTTTCTATAGCAATCTTTTTTGGTCAAAATAAACCAAATATTTCTTCAGTACAGAATATATATATATATATATATATATATATATATATATATATATAGTATAATTTTCTTCACATAGTGATATCAATAGGCCTATGCAATAGCAATAATCTCAAAAGGTGAAATATCAAATAAAGATCACACAATTTTTGTTAAAAATATAACAATACTTTCGTTGGAAGGTGTTTAAGAACCCCTAGACACATCTCCTTCTTTCACCACTTACTAAGGGATTAACAGGCTGACACTTCCACAGCGATGAAAACATTTGTAGTCTTCTTTGGCTTTTTATTTGCACTTCAATATATACTTTTAAAGTTATATTTTACTACATTATCAGCAAACTAATACATTCAAATTAGTCAATATTATTATTATTATTATTAGCACCGCGTCTTACTACCCGTTCGGGTTATACGCACTTACGCTAATGTGTAATGGTAGGGTGATTGTGAGATTAAATGAAGGATCTACAGTTTAACGTGGGATCCGAACCACGGTGGAAGCCTGGCATTCAAAACATTCACAAATTGTAATTAATACACGTCTTGTCAGAGGTGAAGGAAGGGTTTGGCAATTACATAAATCTGTGCTGGGACCGAGGATTGCACCCCGGACCCCTAGTATAGAAGTCAGACACCTTACCCCTAGACCACCACGTCACCTAATTAGTCAATAAAAGTTGTGTAGTAGGTAGACTTAGAGTTATTTTAATCACATTTAACAAGCTAATAAAATAAGCATGTTCACACTTTAACTACCAAAAACTTGGCTCATTAATTTTTTTGAAAAATAAATTATTCCAAAGTCCAATGAGTCAAATATTAGACCGTAAAACAAATATATAAAATAAAAATACATTGAGAACGTCTCCAAATTACGCTTAGACCATATATTATTTAAAATAACTATCTTTGATAGGAGCAGAAATGACTCTTTTTATTTATTATAATACCGGTAATGAATTAAAAATTCAATGTTCAGTATTTTTTTAATACTCTGAATATAACTTTAAAATTTTTTATTACAACCTGCAATGCTCAAGAACAAAAAAACCGTGAAAGAATGCAGGCCACGAGTGCGGATTTTTACATGTTTGACTGTATCATTTAATTAAGGGCTAATGTAATAAAACTTTGTATACGGATAAGATAATGTATCACTAGAGTAAGACTCATATAGGCCAACACTACAAGTAAGTAGGGACCAACTATCTTTATTCACACAGCAGTTAAGACCTTGTGAGTATTTTAGTTACGTAATATATTAAGATGTTTATATTTAACTACGAAAATTGTCATAGTTGGATATTGGCCCTTCTTATCCCAATGCACATGGCATTTATGTTTCCTTGACTCAAGAAGGTCACAGAGATTAGATTCACCTTCCACTGCCGCCTGGATTCCGGTACAGCAGGTCAGCCAACGTTTGCAAAACGATACTAGATTGTAAATGAGTAACGATCATACTAACGGCACCTATTATCAACTAAGATAACTATTTGTAGAAGGAGAAGTTTTATTTAAAACCATGCATTTTTACTAGTGTCGACTTGGGAGTCGTTAGAGCTCAATATCGTCGTGATTATTAAAACCAGCCCAAATTTTTAAATACATATAAAAAGATGAATAAATTATTCATTAAATGATGTGTTATAAACAAACACTCTAGCTTAATTTTACAAAGAAAATAAATAATTCTATTAATAATTTTTGTTTTCCCATTTAAAATGCATTGAAATGGAAATTTTTTTAACGAAAATGTTTCAATAACTATTTTTAGCATGGTTTAAAAATTCCATTAGAATTATGAAAGATGCCCAGATATGTTACTAAAATAAATAAAAAAACGAAAATGTTGAATGATTAAATATTTTTTAAATGCTTTTTTTGTTTAGAACCGTGCATTTATGGGTAGGCTCAGCCTTAAGACTGAAGATCTGGTGTATACCTTGTATGTGAGGATGGAGCAAAACGAAATACAATCGGTCTCTTTAATCACTTTACATTGGATACTGATATGACTCGTGGAGAAGTGGGTTGGAGCTTGGCAGCGTGTCAATCTAGCCAGTCTGAGGGAAGGGGGAGGGAGGTAAAAATACCAGACCACAAGACACCACCAGCACCAGACACTCAGACAGACACATCTCAAGACAGCATGACTACTGAAAACACGCCAACGAGACCGTGGCCGAATTTACTACACCTGCACTCAACACTCAGAACGGTTCAATAGAAATGTCGATAAAGTGAATTCAAATAAAAAAAAATAAGGAAATTTTAACTTTTGGATTAAAATACAATACCGCACATACTTTCTATCGCGTTTATCTTATAATAGACATTTACTAAAAACTAGTATGATTTCTGAAAGGAAATAGTAGGTCTATACTTTGGTGTAGAAACACTACACCTGAGATCATAAATGAAATAATATACACTGTTACTCTATTGCATTAGGAACTAGGAACAAACAAGGTTACAGAAAAATCTATTTGTCCACCAAAGAGCATAATTATCAAGTTCATTTTCAAAGACCTGAATTAAAAAGTATATATTTTCTTCTAGCTCAGAAATTATTGGTTTTATAAAAATATATTTCAGATAAAATATTTTTATATATAATAGTAATGCCACTGTGCACTGGTAAGTTACTTTGCATCCCACTCAAATAGTTGCGGAGAAATGATGAACATTGGAAAATGTACCTCATGTAAAGTACCCTCAGAGTCATTTTCATAATAATGTTAGAAATTGCATCGTTAATCATTATAAACAGTGTATAGATAACAATTTAATCAAACTCGTTAAAGCGAATTTTGAGAAATTCGATTTTGTTCTCTTTTTGCCCTTTAGTAAACTACCCTTAATTTTAGGGTTGAATATCTAATTCCAAAACCCTTCGGGGGGACCTTATGAAAGCCCCAAATACCAAGTTTTAGCCCAATCGGTAAAATGGTTTCGACTCTAGCCTAAGGTACAGACAAACGGCATTGCGAAAACCACTTTTTTTGTTTCGGGGGCTCGTGAAACGTCAACATTTTTCAAAATCTCGAGTTCGAATTTTTTGACGTTCACAATACTTTCTATCTGAGGAATCAAGAGAAAGTAAAAAACACATTAATTTCACACTTAAACTTTATATTAAAACAATAAATGAGAGTTTTTTTTATAACAAAGTGCATTGCTTCTAAATAAGGTGAACTAACATGAAATGGTTGAAAACACAAATAATACCTACAACATTTAATGTTGGAGAAAAAAAATATAAATGTTGATGTTTAATATCTGACACCAATTTTGTTTAATATATCATCAATGTAATAAACGGAAAAATCATCATACACCAAGGAAAAATGGAAAAGGTTAAGTCAAGAAAAGTAAGATAAAATGTCAAAAAAATTAAGAAAATTTAATAATAGAAGTTTTGTTGCCACTTTGTTCTTGTATACAACCCTGTTTTTATCCCCACGCATCTTACTAGTCATTCGGGCTATCCGCAAACTTAAACGTATAGAGTAGTAATGAGGAAAGTATAATTTATAAGAAATGACCCATATTTTTGTGATGAAAGAGTGGAAAACCATTTAGGAAGAAAAAAATACCTCAGTACCTCCACCAAGATTAAAACACCGGCCTTCCTATCACCAGTAATTTTTTTAAGATTAGACTGACGCCTTTGTTTACATGACCATCAATGCAGGTGGGTGTTTATTTACAGAGTGTTTTGTTCAATCCTGCACGAGGACAATCTTCAATTCCCGGCTAAGACCTAAACATAGTTTTGAAATAGAAATTAATTTCTTGGCATCAAGGGATAAATTATTGGTAGTGGGGTTTGGGGGGGTCTGGCTATTGTGTTTGTCCAGAAATTAAGCTAAGGAAGTTGCTAGTGACCAGGAAAAATATACTAAGGCGTACTAATTAAAAAATAAAGTAAGCTTTTATCAGGCAGGATTCGATCGTCGACCAACATTTTAGGTTACTTCCGCGATATCGAAGAGTTGAAAAGAGTATGTCTAAATGGTAAATTAACTAACTACAGGCCTAAGTTTGGCTTTTTCTAACAGTTGTAAAATTATTAAAAGAGGCCAGTTTTTTTAACACCACGTTCAGGTTATGTATTAATAACGTTGTTGGTTTTAGGAAGGAGGAAGGTTATATTTAGAGGAAGTGTACTCATATTTGCGTGGAGGTAAAGTGGAGAATCATTTTGAAAAAAAAAACACCCTCAGAACACCCGACCGAGATTCGAACCTTGAGCTCTCCGTCATCGGCAGTCTAGTCTACTGCGAGGCCTATATTCCTCTGTATGTGATGTTATTTATTTGTGAGCTCAAGTTAACATCACTTGTCAATGGGTATGCTACAGAAGGCCTAAGTCACCTTAACTATATTTTCCACCAAAGGTAATTTTGCCTCAAATAAATTTGTAATCAGAAAAGTTGAGCTTTTTAAGTTCACCAAAAGTAAGTTGGCCTATTTGGCCAAATTATTTAGCCTTAAGTCATTTGGCTTGGAAATCAATTTCCACCCAAAGTCAGTTGGCCTAAAGGAATTTGGACTATGATGAATTTAGAGTTCTAACATATATTTTTTTGTAAAGTTCACCAAAAGTCGGTTGGTCTGAAATCGATTTAGTCTTTAAATTGATTTCACAAAAAGTAAGTAAGCCTAAAATTAGTTGCTAAGCTAGGCCAAGTGACATATACCGATCAACGTGATGAAACATTTCCAAGGTGAATGATTAAAAAAAAAAAGTATGTTTCCATAGATACCGTAAATCGACCCTTATAATCAATTTCTTTTAATGAATAATTTAAAAACCCGTATTGGTGGGCACACGGACTAAATTTCAGGCTCGTCTATTTTGATTTGACTGTGACAGGGAGTCTGGATTTATTGATAGTGTTTTTCCACTCTCCCTCCGCACAAATACTGTAAATAAAACTTTATAATATCTACTATACCATCAACGTAATTGAAATGTACCGTACATAGCCCACCCAGCCGGTTACTAAGATGCGGTGAAAAATAAAAGAGTAATATACCCGTACCAACGTACTGCTGATTCATCTATACATGTTTTGAAAAACATTGATTTAACTCTAATCAATGTATTCCCTCCTGTTGACTAAACGACGTCATGAAACACAGAATAAATTAGTTTATTTGATCTATTTTTTTTATATCGTCAGTTTTAAGGTTTTCAGTAAGAAAACGAGTAATAAATAAACAAAATACATTTTTTAACGTCAAAAGGGTGCGTAAAGTCCATTTGTCAGTGTCTTGAGTGAGTCCATGGACATTCGCTCCCATTACTTGGCATGGAATCAGGGAAGCCAAGTTCTGCATTACAAAGTAGTTAGTATCTTACCAGCATTGGTGGACACGTGGACTAGACGTCAGGCTCAGGAGAGGTCGGGATTCAAATTCTCACCGGGTACAATTAATTTTAGTACCGCGTCTAACTACCTGTTCAGGTTATACACATACGTACTAATTAGGCTAACGTATTAGGGATGAGGAAGGTTGGATTCAGAGGAAGTGCACCTGCATTTACGTTGAGGGAGGGTGGAAAAACATTTAAAACATCCTCAGTACATTCAATCGAGATTATAAACCCGATATTCCTGTCATCGGCAGTATAGTCTAATGCGAGAGTGACGCCTCAGACCATGGAGCCACCGAAACCATTATTATTATTATTATTATTATTATAGATGGGTTGAAGCCAATATTTCTTGAATCTGAATCTTAAATTTTCTTTCGAATCTAATTCAAATGTGAATCCTCGGCTATATCAAAATGAACCATATTTAGTAAAAGTGAAAAATATTTTGAATTGAATTTAAAAAAGTTGTTTAAGTCTTGGTGTCACTGACAATAATTAATATTTTGACTGCCATGTTTATTACGCCACAAATTACAAAGAAAACACATTTCATGTTATTTAATTATATCGATATAATGTTGCCCTTAAGTCTAAACTATAATAATTCCTCTCAACAATTGCTTACATTTATTATATCAAGTCAAGATATTTAAAAGGTTAGGAAGAAAGAATTTATCATGATTCGTGAGTTCAAACTCCACACATGACTCACCCGTTTATCTTTCAAGCATTACACATTTAAATCTACTAAAATAAAATGTAAACCAATATGTGAGCGAGAGAAAAAAAAAGGTATATTTAGCGCTAAAATGTTGTGAAAAGGATCCCTTTGTTTCAAAAGCGTTTAAGTATTTTTTTTCTTCGTTTATTTGAGGTGTCTATTTAACGTCCACTTTCTAAATCGACTGATTATATCAGCATATGATAATTTCTATGAGCAAGAGCGAAAGGGCCAGAAAAGGTATTTTCCCATACTTTCCAGGGTGCCACAGTCAACATAGGACCGACGGCATCTTAGTAACCGTCTGGGTTATATGCATTTCAATTAAATTGACGGTATAGTAGATATTAGAAAGTTTTATCTACCGTATTTGCGTGGAGGGAGAGTCGCGTCCCTCAAGAAACAACCGTCAATCCGTACTAACCCGCCTCGGTGGCGTAGTTGGTTAACGCGCTATTCGTGTTGAGCTAGACTGCCGAGGACGGGGAGATCGAGGTTCGAATCTCGGTCGGGTGAATTGGGGTGGTTTTCCACTCTCCTTCCACGCAAATACTGGTTAACTTCCTCTAAATTCAACCTTCCCCATTCCTAACCCATTAGCGTAATTATTACTTAAGCGTATAAACCGAATGGGTAGTAAGACCCGGTGCTGAAATAATAACCTGTACTGATTTGAACCCACAAACATCGGGTCCTGAGGCGAGAACACCACTCCAAGACCATTGAGGTCACCTATAGATTTGTAAAATAATCGAACGAATTCTATTTTTATGGCTTGTGATGCTATAGTTCAGGAGTTCAAACTCCACCATTAATCTTTCAAACATTAAACATTTAAATATATTAAAATAGAATATAAATCAATATGTGAGCGAGAAAAAATTTGTAAGTTTATCAGTAAACTGTTGTGAAAATGATCACTTTATCTCAAATGATTTTAAAGTAGTTTTTGATATTCTAATACAATATTGTTTTGTTTTAAAGTTACCATAGAAAGCTAGAAACTTTTATTCTTATTCCTTTTTATCACCCATATTAATAACATTAGCTGAGTTTCAAACCTGATATTTTGTGGAAATACTTGACTCGCTGACAGCTGTAAATTTGGAAAGTAAAATAAAGTGCAGTCAGAAAAATAATTTTTTAAAGATTATGTGAAATAAAAAGCTTTCTTTGTTTTTATTTTGTGTTGTATACTATAACATTTAGTGTCATTTCATTTTAATAAAACATTTTGAGTAAAAAAAGCTTCAGTGAATATTTTGTTTAGTAATACCTATTTAATTTTTAATTTTACGTTTTTTACAAGGGCTATCAAAGACGTAAAGGTGAAAAGGTCAACTAAAGAAATCGCACCATCTTCAATGTGGAGAGAGGATGGGAAAAACCACAGTGAAAGTTATATGTGGAAAATATTCTTCAGTGCACCCAGTCGAGATTCGAACCTCGACCTTTAAGTCACCGACAATTCAGTGTATTGCAAGCCTGATGTCTTAGACCATTTGACGACCACAAATTTGAGTATTTTATGTTTTAGATAGTCATAGAAAAATTTCAACCTCAAACATAAAGTCATAACTCAAAGTATATGCTATATATAAATATATATATATATATATATATATATATATATTTTGCTTTCCTAAAAAAAACTACTATAGAAGTTCTTGAACCAAAGTGTCTCTTTAACAGAGCCTGATGGAACGCGAAGTTGATTGATATTAAACTGTCAATAAACATGTGTGTCGTGTTAGTAAACGCTGTGACTCATGCATATCAATTACAGAGGAAACATGTATTCGGAGGTTAAACCTCAATAATAAATCAATATCCTCCGGTTTGACCTTATATGTCAGAGAGGATGAACGCTTACGTCTTCGCAAATAATTCAGTTTCTCTCTACAAATAAAAATAAACTAGATCTCTAGTCTCGACTGAATTATACATTTAGATTACATATTATATACGCCATGGAAGGGATTTACAAACATGTAATGCATTTTTTTTTAACTAAAATGTACCTTCATAGTTTTTTTACCTTCTCCTAATTTTCTAATTACAACCAATATGTATGGTATTATACTTATCACAGCTAAGCTCATCCTTCCATGTTTATTTACTTAGTAGTTTTTAACTTTTTTATTTATTTAAAGGGACCTTCATCGATGGATCCACGTGGTCAGTCTCATTTTGAATGGTTTATAAGTGATGTCGGGTTTTCTAATCCCCTACGAGTGTACTGAGGGCTTTTGACCTAATAGTTTCCCTACTACCCCTATAGTTAAATGAGGGTACATTTCATATGGATGCTACCTTCCACCTTCGATCCTAATCCATTAGATATACAAGAAGCTCGGATAGGTAGTAAGATGCCGTGAGAAAAATAGTTATACAATATAATATGGGACTTATGTATCCCTCCTCAGGTGGGCATGTAGGGGACGCGAGAAAAGGCCAGCGTTTTTGCAGATTATATATTATAAAAACATTGTTTGGATGAAAAAATTAATATTGCTCAAGTAGAAACATAAAGTTTAAATTTCTTTACATGGTGATCTAAGTAGTGGGGATGGCCAGATAATACTCGACGCTGATTGGCCGGATTTGGTCATGTTACCCACGCCTCCTCACTCTATGATTGGCTGTTGGCTTTCTCCCCTACCCTCGACTCCCCCTAACCACCTCCCCCCCCCCCCTGATTCATTCCATTGTTCCAAACATGTTGGTTCTTGTTCCATTGTTTTTTATGTGTGATCAATGTTTTTTTTATATCAGGGTACGATTGCAACGAGCATTGGAGTTTATTTTTTATTTATTGGCGTGTGGTCCACGGAACACGATGCACGAACATCTCCCAGTAGCGTAGAATGCGACCACTGATCAGCAGGCAGATATTTGCCGGCCGTTCACTTCCCGGGACAAGCAGCACGAACATCTCCTTACATCGCAACGGCTCAGAATGAACTAAGCTACACTGCTCCCTCGCTCTGCTGATGTGCCTTTCACTTCACCCCACACCACCCCTACTTCGTCCTACCGCTCCTCATGAGTTCAGTTCAGACATCACAACAACCCTACTTGTTTTAAATGTTGAAAGAGAGTGCCAACGACCCCTGATGAAGAGTCATGAACCCCAAGGCCACTCGGCCCTTAGGTCATGGCCTTTGAAGGCCGCAGATTCAGATATTTTTTCCCCCAGCCCCAAGGCCACTTGGTGCCTCTCGATTTCCCTCAGCCAGAATTAGATGAGCCTGACATTTAGACGGCATGCATACAGGGGTTCGAACATAAATATCTTTAGCACCACTAATGTCTGTTGGAACGGCTGTACTTCCTGCACCCCACTATTTTGCTGGACGACCAGATTTTTCTAGACCAGGTAGAATGTGTACCCGCATTTGCTTCAAGAGTCTATAACTTTGTCAACAGCCGTCTAGTGACGCCTTAGACCATGCGACCATCGATGCAAGTATACAAATATTATTATAAAATGATACTCAAGGATTAAGTGAAAAAACCGTTTTATTTCCTCGAGCCACTTATAACAACAGACAATATCATTTAACGTTCTCATCTATATTTTGTAGAAAAAATATATAACTCTCACATTAATCCATAGGTAATATTGAATTTAATGTTCGTAACTATATTTTGACGAAATAATTTGTAACTACATAAATTCATAAGTAATATCAGGGTTGAGAAAGATATAAAATATACCGGCATTTGTTTGAAGGCCGAGCGACACGGTCGACCTGGATTCAATCCCCTTACCTCCCTACTAATAGCCACGAAGGTAAGCTTATCGGTATTTAGAACTGCGTCTTACAACCCATCAGGGGCACAAGACGTGGACGATGAGGGAGGAAACCTGCCTCGGTACACACGCACGACAGGGATTCGAACTAAGCTCTTCCGGCAAGCGTAAAATAAGAGCTGATTGTGACCAGGCGAAACGTGTAACAGCATTTGCCAGAGTTTGAAATGTGAAGTAATTAGCCTTTGTTGCCCTCTAAGGTACTTGAACCCTTACGTCACAGGGCGAGATGTGTACCCACATTTGAACGTCATTGACAACTGAACACGAGGGGGGAATCGAACCCTCCAACGCCGTCTGGATATCGTTGCCCGAATGAGAGACAGAATAATAAAATTAGTGATGTACCGTCATTTGCACAGCGTTTTAATGTGAAAACAGTAAAATCTATTATTTATGTTCACTCCTGCTAGATATCATTGACGGGATTCGAACCCGGGACTTTTGGAGCAACAATATAGGGTTTTTATTTATAAAAGTAATTAGCGTTTGTCCACCTTGCAGAGATTCGAACCCTCCTACCTACTTACGTCACAGGGCGTGATGTGTACCCGCATTTGTGCTGCTGGAAAAATAAACACGACCGCTGAGGGTGGATAGTGGTCCTCAGATCCCCCAGCCAGATTCGAACCCGGTACTTTTGGTGCAACAAAATAGGGTTTGTATTTATAAAAGTAATTAGCGTTTGTCAACCTTGCAGGGACGCGAACCCCTACCTCCTCCCGTAACAGGGCGAGATGTGTACGCCCATTTGTTCTACTGGAAAAAATAAACACTACTGACGGTCCATCATGGATCTCCCCCTAGCTAGCACCGGAGAAAGACGTCCATCCTCGGGGTAAGAATTAAAGCGAATGAAAGATAACGGTATACAGTGTACAGTGTACAGTGGTATTTATTCCTTTGATAGACTGCCAAGAAAACGCACTCCCGATGGCTGCAGCGTCGGTAGCGCCGGATAGCCAAAACCCTCTAGCTTTTTTAGTGAGGACGGAATTTGCCTTGTGGATGGCGAGTGGTCCATGGGTAATTAATTAGCTTCCTGCTATAGATTTAAAGAATTGGCAGTGGTTTTTTCCCACGATAGTAATTAATATGTGTTTATTAAATTTCAGACTACTGGGATCCATATAATCCGGATGCAGGCCTGAAGGTCCACATGGTGCCAACAGAGGGTTTAGCGGCGTTACTTTCTTCTAATTTTACCAATTTGTGTTAAGACATGTTTTCACCAATAAGTTATTTAAAACTAGATTTTTTCAATCATCAGCGAGGTGTGGTAACTTGCTTACTAATCGAAATAGTAGATGGCGTTGAAATGAAATTTAGAGCCGAAAAAAAGTTGCACTCGCTCTGCTGTAATGTAGAATTAGTGTTTGTATACAAATATTTTTAAAGGTATTCAAATATATACCGACATAATAATAAATAACCGGGAATATTATTTTATTGCTTTAGCCAATTATTAAAACAAGAGAAAAACACTGTATATTGGTTTGCTGAGCCTATGGTCCAGGGTTCCCTCGAATGGAAGAAAACGTAGGTTTGAACTGTTATCCATCCCTTCGACTTGGAGGGTAACTGGTTGATTTAGTGGACGACGGAGACGTCGTGATCGTGGTCAGACACGCGTGAGTAGGAAAAAGGTCGGCGAGTGTGTTCCGGCAACGTTAGTCGCGGTGGAACGGAAGGATGTTCCGGCAACGCTAGTCGCGGTGGAACGGAAGGATGTTCCGGCAACGTGAGTCACGGTGGAACATGAGAAAGTCCCGGCAACGTGTGTCGCGGTAGGAGGTATGGTGAGGGTGGAGAAAGAGAGGGTTAAAAAAATTGCTCTTTCGTAACATAAAACAATTTAATGAGCACTCTCATATAGGTGGTGTACCCGGATGGGTCACCACTGATTGGTCAAGGCTGATTGACCGAGGCTGACTGGGGGAGTCTGACTGGCTTTGAGACCAAGTAATCACCGTGTTAAATACCCTCCACTGCTGCCTGGCCTTGTCCAATGGGAGAAACAGGGGCTTCCCATTGGTGCGTGTAAATTGGAGGGATAGTGCCCATCACGCGAGCCAATAGAGGCAGGCGTTCTCGCAGACGCAGACGCAAAAAAGCATGCTCTAATGAACCCTGAAGGGGTGCACGAGAGCAAATTCCAACACGTACCGACCAATTGTTCCCACCGTGTGGTTTTCTGGTAATTCACTGACGGGTTGTCGCATTTCGCGAAGTTACTGAAACAAACAAAAGCATATTATTAATTAATATTAGTTGAGGAAAAAGAAAAAATTTGGGACAGACTAAGGGTTTTTTAGAGTTACGTGCGGAGAAACTAATCTATGGGGGGCTGTGTGAGAGCCTCCCAAACCACATTTGTCACATCTCGCTTATCCGAGCAGGGCTTTGGGACGTCAGTGGCATCCTCCAGGGTCGATGACGTAGTTCCCAAGCCCCTGGATAAGAGGATTGGTGGCACCGGGAAGTCTCTCGTAGAAAGACTGCGCCAGCTTCCGGAAGTGGTCCTTGATGGTAGGCATCTCCAGGTCACGGTGCAGAGTCACATTCCGAACGTACCAGGGTGCGTCCACAATGATCCTCAGACACTTGCTCTGGAATGCCTGCATCCTCCTCATATACGTGTCCGCCAGGTGGCCCCAAGCGGGACACGCATAGTCGAGGATCGGTCTGAGCAACTGCTTGTACAGTATCAAACCGTTCCATGTAGAAAGGGCGCTACGCCTGTTAAGCAGTGGGCATTGGATTCCCAGCCTTTGCTTTGCCTTGGTCAGTCGCTCGGTAAAGTGCAGTCGCCATGTTGCTTGGTGTCCAGCGTAAGTCCCAAGTACTTAGCACTGTCCACCCATCTGATATGTTCTCCGAACAGCAGGAGTGGGACCGGCCTGTGGAACTTTCTTTTCCATGTGAAGAGCACTGCTGTACTCTTCTCCACGTTAATACTTGTTCTCCAGGTAGTCAGCCACCCCTCCAACTGCGTCAGGTGCGTCTGGAGTCGCCTCTCCACCAGCTGCCCTCGCCACGACTCTGCTACTAGAGCCGTGTCGTCCGCATACAGTGCCAACTTGGTGTCTGGGGATTTCGGAATGTCGTTCACATACAGACTGAAGAGCAGCGGGCCCACGAGGGAACCCTGCGGCACTCCATCCCGGATACTTCTGACTTGTGATGTGGCGTTCCCAAAGGTAGTGGAGAAGGTGCGGTTGGAAAGATAAGATTGAACAATCTTAACAAGGTAGAAGGAGAGGTTCAGGGAGAGGAGTTTGAAAAGGAGACCTTCGTGCCAAACACGGTCGAAGGCCTTTGCCACGTCGAGAAAGACAGCACCAGTCAGCCTGTTGATGTTGAAGTTCCTCGTGACCTACTCCACGAGCCGGACAAGTTGGTGAGACGTAGCGTGTCCCGCCCAAAAGCCGAACTGCTCGTCCACCAAGATGCCAGCCTCGCGAACATGTCAGGTCAGTCTCGTCAGTAGAAGTCTCTCGAACAACTTGCCCAAACAGTCGAGCAAGCTGATCGGTCGGTAAGACGAAGTTTGGGCCGGGTCCTTACCCGGTTTATGGGAGCATAGGACGTTGGCGTGCTTACAGAGCTCGGGGAAGTGACTCAGGAGCAGAACGGCGTTGAATAACTCCACGAGAAAGTTAATCGCCTCCAAGGGCAGCTTTCTGAGGACCACGTTATTGATGCCGTCGCGTCCGGGGGGGCCATTTTATTCTTATAGCGGCTAACGCCCGCGACGTTTCTGCCGCCTCCGTGGGTTCAGGTTCATCCAAGGGTCTGTACGAGACCTCTGCGATGACCTGAGCCACGTGCCCAATGTGCACCGGGTCTGACGGGTCGTCAGTCGGTACAAATTGCGCCTTTAAGTGCTCAGCGAGAGCATTGGCCTTCTCCTGGTTGGAGTTGGCCACCCCGTTACGACCTACAATAGGCGGCCTTGGTGCGGGAACCCGCATCAAGTTCCTCGTCATGCGCCACAGGGACCTGTCCTGTACGCACAAGCTCTCAATCTTGTCCTCTCAGACCTTGTTCCGGTATTCTCTGACCATCTCGCGAACCACATGGACTTTGCGGCTCCAGTTGGCCTTGTCTACCGGGTCCCTCGAGATTTGCTAAGCCTTCCTCAGCCGATTTTTCTCCCGGACGTGCCTGAGGATAGAATCGGGCAAAGAAGCCTGTGGCGCCTTCTTAGGACGGTGCCTCGGCGTCGAAGCTTCGAGCGACCCCTTGATGGCGGAAGTTATGAACTCCGCACCGCGATAGATTTCTCTGCTGTTGTTCGAAAGGTAGGGGTGGGTCCCAACCTCTCTCTCAACACATTCGTGAACCTGTCCCAGTTAGTGCGCTTAACGTCAGGTTTTTCGGGGGGTCTATGAAGGACATTGCGCGTCCCAGGTTCATAAGAACGGGATTGTGATCCGAGTCTAGCTCAGCTAAGAACTTCAACACCAACCGCCTTCTGATCCCTCTGGAGACAACGAAGTCTAGGACGTCCGGGAAGCCAATGGGATTGTAAAGGAAGTGGGTAGGGGTCGGGGGGCCGGAAGCCACCAAACCGTGTAGATCTATGACGTCGCGGAGCAATCCGCCGCGAGCGCACATAATCCTAGAGCCCCATGAAGGGTACTTAGCGTTGAAGTCACCATCGATTAAAACAGGCGTGGTACCTTGAAGCAGCACCTCCATGTCAGCCCTCATGGCATGGTTGAACCGGCGGTAGGGGGGAAGTAGATGGAAATGAGTCGCACTGGGCCGGTAGAGGTCACCAGTTGGATAGCCGTTGCTTCCATGTGTTGGAGGTGAGGAAGAGAGATGACGTGATGGTCAAGGCACCTTCGGACCAGGACCACCGCCCCACCCCTTCCCACATCCCCCGCTCGGTCTCTCCGATGGCAGATGAACTCTGCTAACGAGAACCTCATTGTGGAGCGCAAGTGGGTTTCTACCAACAGCATTACATCGACACAATGCTTTGAAAGAAAACTTTCTAGCTCAGCCTTCTTCCCCGCGACTCCATTGGCATTCCAGAGTGTGACCGTGAGCTCCTTCAGCACTGGGGGTCTTCTATTTGGGTGCACTGCCATGAGAGACCAGGTATAGGATAATATGCTCCATGACCAGGTGGCCACGGTTACTCCTCAGAGACGCTTGAACCTTCCTCAAGAGACTTGATGAAAAGTCCCATGGATCCAGTCCCGGAATATCCTTGAGTAGCTCAATACAAGTTTTGAGCTTACTAGCATCATCCTCAGGGGTAGGGTTGGGTGTAGGGGTGGGAGGGTTGATAGAGGTAGGAGTGGAGAGAGGTAGGAAAGGGTTGGTAGGGTACAAAGGTGTGGGGAGAATGGTGCGGGGTGTGGGGGTGGGTCGGGTAGGGATTTGGAGAGGAGCTGTCTTGGACGGGTCCTCGACCGAGAGGGATGAACCGGATGCGACCGGTTCAGGTAGAGTGGCTTTGGCAGGTGCCTCGGCCTGAGGTGGAGGGGTAGGTCTCCCTGACAACGCTGTGGCCGAATTTATCGATAACCTGGACACATTGTGTGACGTTAAATTTGATAAAATTACCTGGTATTATGCTTTATGGCAACCAGGATTCAAACAAGACGGGTCAAGTCCCCACGTCATATTCTGTAAGGGTTTGCCAGAAATGGATTACGCCTGTAATTACTCTAAACAGCTTATTATCCTGGACGTCCTGATGCGTGAAACCAACTAAATGGTCTTAGATCTTTTCACAAAAGGTTGCTACCATCAAAATAATAGCGTCATGTACCTTACACAAAATATATTCCACCAGGGCAAGGGCCAGAGATAAATTTTTTTAAACTTACATTATATCGTGCTTTTTAAAAATCCCAGGGATAAAGCTGATTCAGCAATTTTCACGTTAAGTCTGTCCTGAAAACCCCCGTATTTTACAAGAGGCTTACGCTGACGCTACAAGTATTCCCCACGGGTATTTAATGTTAGATTTCAAGCAAGGTACACCCGAATGGTTCAGGTATAGAACCCGCACAAATGCCGGGTGCTGCGTGTACCTACCACGCAAAAGCTATAAAAACACCGACACTTCCCGATTACAGATCATTTCATAACCATGAGTCCCAAAGTGCTGAAGCAAGCCCCCCTGCTGCGTGCGCTGCATTGCATGAATCCGCAGCAACGTATCACCTTGCTGAAAACGGCCGACAAGAAACTGATTGACTCTGTTTGCGAGTGTGCTTATAACACTTTAAAAGGGCGGGTGCCGTTGAAAAATACGCAGAAGAAAAAGTTACGTGCTCACAAACAGGTGTTGCGCAAGCTGGTCAAAGAGGAGGGTGCTGAAAGAAGTATAGACGACTACTCTTTCAGAAAGGAGGAGTGTTCCTGCCCTTACTTTTAGCCCCATTAATCAGCGGTGTCCTCGGTTCCTTATTCAACAAGTAGATAATAGAACACACGAAAAAGATGATATTGGTGTCCCCGGAAACATTACACCGTTACGAGCAACACCACCAACAAGCGGCATCGGCCACAAATCTAGTGGTCTCCGAGCTGGACAAGGAAAGGGAAAAAATCCTCGATTCAAAACTTGACAAGTCTAAATGGACTTTATACCAACAAGTGCTACAGCGCAATCTGCACTTTAGTCAACACCCTTCACTGCCTGAAAATACCTCCACCACCACGATCGCCCCTGAAGTGTCTGTACTTCCCATCTCTGTTGTACTCAATACTGTACCAGTACAAGCACGTAATAAAGCCGAGTTTTTACTAAAACATTTTAATTCCAGGGGCGGTATCTCTTGGGACGAAAACGGGGAAGTGAGTATTCACGATACACCTCTCCGTGGATCCAATATTGTGGATTTAGTCAACGATCTGGTCAGAGCAAGAAGTCACAGCGAGCCGTCTTGGTGGCAAGAATTTCTCACGGTGCTTCAAAAAATAAACGTCCCGAAAGAATTTATTGTAAATCTGAAAGCATATTTATATAACTTTGTTTAAAATACACATTTTACAGTCCAATTTCATAGAAAGAGCCTTATATTAAAGATAGAAACGATACTAAATATACTTTCAAATAAAGCCATATTATGATGTCACTTTTGATATGTTTTATTAATAAAAAAAACATTAAAACTGTAGTAGAATCTTTATGAATGTCGTTTCTTCCCATGAACATTGGACTGCACTTGTGGGACAAAGTATAGTTGACTTAGCGGAGTTATTCTGTCAATATTGTACTCTTTTAATGTAGGTATTTCACTTTTTACTTTTCAACAAAGAGAAAAAATATTGTAATTGGGAAAAATCTTGAGCTCAATATTATAACGAATCTTTACGTTTTATGTGCCACATAACCCAAACACGTTGTTTGATTTGATTTTATTTTGATTTAAGCCTTCAAATAAAGAATAGTTCACGTTGGGTAGTTTACGAAAATTGACATAAAGATTTGGTTCAAAATTGATATCTGTGAAGTCTTTACGTGAGAGTTTAATAAAGATCATTTTAGCTTAGATTATTAGTTACTTATTTTTGAAAACTTGGTCTCAAACTATAATACACTATTTGAGAAAGGAAACACTATTGTGTTATACCATTTGTTTTCCTGGATGGTCTCATGTGTGGACCACCCGACACACCACCACGGACCACAGTTTGAGAACCACTGCCTCAGTCAAGGAACCCAGAAGTGATCGGGAATCTTCAATTACACCCTACTGGCGGAAGTCGAGAACTTTATTGATCCAGCAAGATCAAAAATAAGAACTGTCAATGTATAGAAAAGGAACACTTCACTTCAGATTATTTCAAGGGAGGGCAGAGATAGTAAAGTATGAGGAAGGAATGTACTACGAAGGTCACTAGGGGGGTGACTTTTTTTTTGCATTCAAATTACTATTTAGGTCAATAGATCACGCCGAGTGCCCGCTCGCTCGCGATCAATACAGTGTAACCAACCCTGTAGCGACCTACTCCCTACGCTACTCCATTTTAACCCGTCGGTGACGTAGGTGGGAGTTTTTTCTAGCCCATACTGAGGGTTGTGACCCTCGTCCCCAACGCCCCTCTCCAGGGTCATCCAAAGTATGTAGTTAATGAGTCCCTAGTTTGTGAGCAGCATAAATAATGGGTTAAGCCCACATTTATAATTTGAAAACTTAGCGAACCTCCAGATACAGCTACTTCAACAAATAACATGCAGGTCCTATCGATTACTATCAACACAATAACCAGTTATTATTATTATTATTATATTATTATTATTATTAGCATCACGTCTTACTACCCATTCGGGTTATACACTTAAGTACTAATTACGCTGATGATTTAGGTATTGGGAAGGTTGCATTTGGAGGAAGTGAATCCACATTTTCGTGGAGGGAGATTGGAAAACCATTTAGGGAAAACCATCCCCAGTTAACTCGATCTAGAATCGAACCTCAATCCCCCCATCCTCTGAAGTCTATCTCAACACGAAGCTAGCACGTTAGCTAACTACGCCACAGAGGTGGGTAGTAACCAGTTACTAGGCTAGAGGTTAAAACGTCTGTTCATCAAACGGAGTATTGGGATTCCATCCCTAATGGGTGCAACGCTCTTCACTGAGGATGGAATTTATTTTACAATGAGATTTTCCATCGTTTGTCCTAAGAAATGATCGCATGTTTAACAATCACTTTTTGCGTTAACTTTTGAACAAATATTTGCTAATCCTGGTCAGTAGTTGCTACATGCTTTCCAAATATGTTGGTTACAGTTACTAACATTGCCCCCTTCTTCGTAAAAAGATACGTGATTTGCCATATGGACATATGGAAGTTGCCCTGTTAACTTTTATAACTGTCATAAAAGACGAGTGCATATCATGAATAATGAATTCCTAGTGGGTGCAATAACATAGGTTTCCCACCTTCTATCCACACTAAATAAGGGTACATTTCCTCTAAAGCCGCGTCCTTGATTCACCAGTTGTCACTTTTTGCCCGTTACATCAAAGAATTTGTGTTCGGCCCAGAAGTAATTTGGACGTCTCAACGAACTTTTCCCAAAATTCAGTCATTGCCGAGACAACAGCCGAGTCACGCCCTTAATTAATTTTTTAGTAAGTACATAATACATTGTTTGACGAGTATATTTCTTTGTATGTGTAGTAAAAATATATGCTACTTGCGCACGTGTACTCATCGCAACACCGATAGTGAAGCATGACAGCTGAGCTAGACGGGGAAAAAATATAAAGTTAAAAACTACGGAACAAGTTGCGAACATGTTCTATTCAAATTTGGGCAGTCTGGCCATATCGAACAAAACAACGAACATGTTCTTTGGAAATTTTCTAAAACATTTTCTAAAGTCTAGACACTGCGGCCACAACAAACAGAACAACGAAAATGTTCGTTTAAAATGATCACGAACATGCTCTGTTTAAATTTAGACACGGATTAAGATACCCTCCTCATCCTCGACTCGTGAGATTAAGCAGTTAATAGCCCTTGTGTTGAACTTAACACTCATTACTATACAGTATATAAATATGTGTGCGATAGATTCTTCAGTACTTCTGTTACGACGGTTCTTTACTCAAGAACTGCAACAGTTTTTGATTCTTAGAGTGTCAGTTCTTAGCTATATGAGCCTAAGATTTAATAAATTCACACAATATAAAATGAAATTAATATAATTTACATGAAACTAGTTTTAATTCTCAATACACAAATTATATGCACTTTTATAAACCTTGCGGCTCTCAGGAATTTTGTAACTGTTCCTATTTCCCAAACCCGTGGTCAAGCGGAATAAATGTCAAGCTTCTTTCGTCTGGTTTGCTGGTAACGGGTTGGTCAATTATTATTTCCTAACGGTGTTCTACTCTTCTTTCTCGCAAATGTGGGTATATTATCTATAAATTATACCTTATTTCTCCCTACCCCATTAGAGTAATTAAATCTGTATAGTTCATACGGGAGGCAAGACGCGAGGAAAATAATAAATAAGTAACGATCTTTATTTACAGAAAGACGAACACAATTGTGGACTCACTCGCCTCGGTGGCATAGTTGGCTAACCCACTGGTTCGTGTTTAGCCAGACTGCAAAGGTTCGAATCTAGGTAAGGTGAACTGGGGGTGGTTTTTCCTGAATTGCTTTCCACTCTCCCTCCACACAAATGTGGGTTCACTTCCTCTAAATTCAACCTTCCCAATTCTTAACCAATTAGAGTAAATATTAGTACCTAAGCGTATAACCTGAATGGGTAGTAAGACACGGTGCTAATATCATTAATTATTAATGGCGAACTCAACAAAAAGTGATAAGAATAATTTTAACTCGAGTGTTAACTATCAAACTTGGCATATCTCTATTGGACTTGTTTCATTTGAATAAGTTTAAAGTTTTCCGGGATTAAAGGAAAATTTAATGGAAAACTGTTCATCTCACATCCCTACATGTAGCCTAATTGTAATGGCTTAAGATTATTTTGAGAATTGAGTGATTAAGTGAATTTTGGAATCTAAAACTGGGAAATGGAATATCAGAACCGGCAAAATTTTGAAACCAACCCAATGAAAATAATAATTGTATAAGGAATCACGCCTTGGTTTGGAAAAACAAACAAACAGATATTTATGTTTTATGAACTTTTCCCGGCTTTTCTGAATTATTGTGGCAACACATGTATTTCCGGTCGCGTTTTTGTCGTCAAAGGAAGTGACGAATGAAAAAAAGGAGGGAGGGAGGATAGAAGGTAAGGGGTGCAATAGGGGACGGGATGCGAAGCTGTCTACCCTCGAGGGAGCAGATGTTCGACCAAAAATGGAAACAGCTGTCCTTTCCAGTTTAAAATCAGACACAGCTGTCAGGTACACGGAAATTATGGCGCAACAGGTCTACCACGTTAGGCCAATAAAAGTACATTAAGAAATACATCCACACCATGTTAGTAGTATGAAAACAAATGACGAATCTACAATAAAATGATAATGACCCCCAATTTTCAAAGACAGTTCCCGAAACAAGACTTATACCCCATACTGATTTTGTCCCAGATTTAATAAATAAATAAATTAATGCAATTTAAAAGAAGGTACATACTTCAAATGATAACGTACGAACCTCCTCTTCAAAATAAAATAAATGGTACGGCACACCGCACAGACTTTATCTCTCTTTCTATAAATTCGTAAGATTTCTGAACGGAATAATGTACATTGTATTATTACCACTCCACATAAGAACACGCATAAAATAATATACAATGATATAGAATCAATGAGAAAAGAGGCGCATCTTTGTCCACCTAAGAGCATTTCAAACAGTTTAATGTCTTCCACAAGGGTCAACACTTCGTATTAAAATTTAGATTTCTGGTTAAAATTTTAACATTTTATAAGGTGTTGCAGATCTTCAAGTCATCGCCTTGATATTTAATTATTCATTTATACATTTTGACCAATAAAAAATGTAAATATTGACTATTGAGTCTAAAATGGAGATAGATCATTGCTATGCAAACATTTCTCCTAAGAGATTTAAAGAAAAATAACATACTTTTTTTTAGATACTTACTTATATTTAATTACTCTATGGCATAGGAGAAATATTGCGTTAAGACTTAAGTAGTATATGTTTACAACTAAAGCTCACAAAATTGTATTAATATATTTGCAAATATCTCAGAAACTGCTGCTTTTATAAAAATATATGTCAAATAAAAGTTTTTTTATTTCTAATAGTCCTACAATTTTGCAATGATAAGTTGTTTAGTTTCTCCAATAGTTGTGGAGATACGGAAACTAACGCTTCTGTAATGTACCCTAAAAATCATTTTCATAGGAAAATGAAAATAGCCAGTTTATTTATAATCTTAATCAACGCCTAGATACGAATTTTAATCAAAATCGTTTGAGCAGATTTTGAGAAAACCAAATTTTTCTCTGTTCGCCCTTCAGAAAACTACCCTTAATTTTAAGTTTTTATAAACACACAGAGAGACGGCGTTGCAAAGACTATTTTTTAGGGTTTGGGGGGTCATGAGACGTCGACATCCATCAACATTTCAGGTTAGTTTTTTTTACGGTCGCAATACTTAAACTTTAATGTCTAAAAAGTTAAAAAATTCATATAATTGTGTATAGATTGAATGTTATTGATTTTATAAAAATATGTTTCGGATAAAATATCTGTATTATAAATATATATACAATTTTGTAATGCTAAGTAATTTCATATCTCAAATAGTTTCGGAGCTATTATAAAAAATGTTATTTGACGCATCAGACCAGAGCCCTTAAAACCATTTTGCCGAAATATTGAGGGTAGCCATTTTGTTTGGAATATTTATTAGTGTTCATAAATGAAATTTAATCAAAATCGTTTGAGCCGATTTTGAGAAAATCGACTTTTTCTCTTTTTTCCCTTCAGTAAACTACCCTTAATTTTAAGTTTTAATAGACACACAGACAGACGGCATTGCAAAGACTATTTTTTAGGGTTCGGGGGGTCATGAGACGTCGAAATCCATCAACATTTCAGGTTAGTTTTTTTACGATCGCAATACTTAAGCTTTAATGTCCAAAAAGCTAAAAATATATATATAATTGCGTATAGATTGAAAGTTATTGATTTTATAAAAATATGTTTCGAATAAAATATTTGTATTAATAAATATATATACATATTTGTAATGCTAAGTAATTTAATATCTCAAATAGTTTCGGAGCTATTATAAAAAATGTTAATTTACGCATCAGACCGGAGCCCTTAAAGCCATTTTGCCGAAATATTGAGAGTAGCCATTTTGTTTGGAATATTTATGAATGTTCATAAATTAAATTTAATCAAAATCGTTAGAGCCGATTTTGAGAAAATCGACTTTTTCTCTTTTTTCCCTTCAGTAAACTACCCTTAATTTAAGGGGTAGATATACAATTCCAAAAACCCCTCGGGGCAACCCTATGAAAACCCTAGATATCAAGTTTCAGCTCAATCGGTAAAATAGTTTAGGCTCTAGTTGGAGGTACAGACAGACAGACAGACAGACAGACGGAAATTCAAAAACCACTTTTTCGGATTCAGGAAGTCATGAAACGTCAAAATTCATCAAAATCTCGAGTTCGATTTTTTTGACGATCACCATACTTTCTCTACCTGTAAGATAGAGAGAAAGTAAATAAATGGTACGGCACACCGCACAGACTTTCTCTCTCTTTCTATAAACTCGTAAGATTTCTGAACGGAATAATGTACATTGTATCATCACCACTCCACATAATAACACGCATAAAATAATATACAATGATATAGAATCAATGAGAAAAGAGGCGCATCTTTGTCAACCTAAGAACATTTCAAACAGTTTAATGTCTTCCACAAGGGTCAACACTTCGTATTAAAATTTCGATTTCTGGTTAAAATTTTAACATTTTAAAAAATTTTGCAGATCTTCAAGTCATCGCATTGATATTTAATTATTCATTTATACATTTTGACCAATAAAAAATGTAAATATTGACTATTGAGTCTAAAATGGAGATAGATCATTGCTATGCAAACATTTCTCCTAAGAGATTTAAGGAAAAATAACATACTTTTTTTAGATACTTACTTATATTTAATTACTCTATGGCAGTGGTCGGCAAACTTATTTGCCAAAGAGCCAAATATGAACATTACAACAATTTTAAAAAAAATTGGGAGCCAAATCTGCTTGTTTAGTAAACTTTTTTTTTTGGTAGCCATCTTAATTGGGGTACCTATAAAAATATTTAAAATATATTTTTTACTTTCTCTCTATCTTACAGGTAGAGAAAGTATTGTGATCGTCAAAAAAATCGAACTCGAGATTTTGATGAATTTTGACGTTTCATGACTTCCTGAATCCGAAAAAGTGGTTTTTGAATTTCCGTCTGTCTGTCTGTCTGTCTGTCTGTACCTCCAACTAGAGCCTAAACTATTTTACCGATTGAGCTGAAACTTGATATCTAGGGTTTTCATAGGGTTGCCCCTAAGGGGTTTTTGGAATTGGATATCTACCCCTAAAATTAAGGGTAGTTTACTGAAGGGCAAAAAGAGAAAAAGTCGATTTTCTCAAAATCGGCTCTAACGATTTTGATTAAATTTCATTTATGAACATAAATAATTATTACAAACAAAATGGCTACTCTCAATATTTCGGCAAAATCGTTTTAAGGGCTCCGGTCTGATGCGTAAATTAACATTTTTTATAATAGCTCCGAAACTATTTGAGATATGAAATTACTTAGCATTACAAATATGTATATATATTTATAATACAAATATTTTATTCGAAACATATTTTTATAAAATCAATAACTTTCAATATATACGCAATTATATATATATTTTTAACTTTTTGGGCATTAAAGCTTAAGTATTGCGACCGTAAGAAAAACTAACCTGAAATGTTGATGGATGTCGACGTCTCATGACCCCCCGAACCCTTAAAAATAGTCTTTGCAATGCCGTCTGTCTGTGTGTCTATTAAAACCTAAAATTAAGGGTAGTTTACTGAAGGGCAAAAAGAGAAAAAGTCGATTTTCTCAAAATCGGCTCTAACGATTTTGATTAAATTTCATTTATGAACATTAATAAATATTCCAAACAAAATGGCTACTCTCAATATTTCGGCAAAATCGTTTTAAGGGCTCCGGTCTGATGCGTAAATTAACATTTTTTATAATAGCTCCGAAACTATTTGAGATATGAAATTACTTAGCATTACAAATATGTATATATATTTATAATACAAATATTTTATTCGAAACATATTTTTGTAAAATCAATAACTTTCAATATATACGCAATTATATATATATTTTTAACTTTTTGGGCATTAAAGCTTAAGTATTGCGACCGTAAGAAAAACTAACCTGAAATGTTGATGGATGTCGACGTCTCATGACCCCCCGAACCCTTAAAAATAGTCTTTGCAATGCCGTCTGTCTGTGTGTCTATTAAAACTTAAAATTAAGGGTAGTTTACTGAATGGCAAAAAGAGAAAAAGTCGATTTTCTCAAAATCGGCTCCAACGATTTTGATTAAGGGGATGGATCACCATGAGAGATGAGCGCGGCCGGTTTCTAAGGCGATTTCTCTGTACATGATTACTAAGAAAACTATTATACATATTTTAATCAGATTTTTACTACTGTAAAGATCAATTCATTTACATGGTTTATAGTTTATTCCTATCTACCCAGCCAATTCAAATTTAAGTTTTAAAAAATAATTTAAAGATCACTGCATGAAACAAACTGGGCTTGTCATTGAAATGTGGGAAGACTTAGGCTAAAACGGTTTTTATTGTATTACAATAAACACATTTCTCTATCATTTAGTATAATTTAACGCCAGTTAAAAGCTAAATATTCGTAAGCAGCTTTGTTTAAATAATTTTTGCATGATCGTATTTTCTTGGTTTAGTGTTGTTTTAAAAAAAATCTACAGACAAAGTATAAACCGAGTAAATATGATTGAGAATAATTATCATTTCATTTTTCAGCATACATATTGTTCTAAACTAAAATAAAGTGGTACAGTTTTATTTTGATTCAAAAAAGTGTTGTGGTGCAGTAGCCTGTGACCTAGCGGTGTAAGGTTGAACAAAATGAACCTCTCGAGAAAACTCATGGCAGTGATGCCAAGCGTTGCACGGTGACGAGCAGATGTTCTCAGGAAAAATATCAACTCGACTGCGTTCATTTATTAAATCAGTTGTGTGAATACCACGTGTTTTGCAATGGAAGCCGTTTCTGTAAAAAGAGATCGAAGAAAATAAAATAAAAAACTACTTTATCTCTCAACCAGACGAAAGAAAAATAAATGTTTAACTCTTGTGAATTGGATAAAAAAAAGTATCATGAATTTATTATCATTTCTGCTTGAAAAATACAATTTTAATACTGTAGTTTAAAATTCATCCATTAATTTCAAATCATGTGTGTGGAATACCTAATTAATATAATTACAGGACCCGCTTTGGTGACCTCATGATTTAAGGCACTTCTCTTGCAAAAAACTGGACTGCCGAGGACGGGGATTGGTGTTCGATCCCAGTTTGGTGCTATGAGGTTATTATTCCTAAAATGTTTTCCACTTACCCTCCACACAAATGTGAGTGTAAGTCATCTAAAAGCAAACTTACCCTTCTCTGACACATTAGCTTAATTAGTACATCGGCGTAAAACCCACACGGGCTCGGTTCACTTTGGTGTACCAATCAAACACTTTGGCCCTACCTTTGGTAATCTGATCTGTAAACAGAGTCAATAATTTGGTATTGATAATACGGGGCTAACTAAATCATTATGGACTAATGGCAATTTGAACAAGAAATACACTTGTCACAATAGGTAAATGTCTTGAAACTATTTTGCTATTGGGACTATTGAACATCCCTTGACCACCACTCTTTTAAAATTAATAACATTAACACAGATCCATGTTTAATTTTGACAATTATTATTTAACAAAATAGTTTCATCACAAATATCATTTTTACTTTCTCGCACCCCTCGCGTGCCATAGTCAAAGATTTGGAAATAACGTAAGATTTAGAGAGGAAGGGAAGGGGGGAACACAAATACTAAGAGGAGGATGTTACTCAACACATATAAGAGTGTGCAGTGTAAAGATTATTTCAATGTCTTTTTTTTTTTGTTCTTGTGATATTAGAAATGCTTCACTTCTTAATATTCTTCGATGTTATCCGTAAATTTACAATAATAAAGTAGGGTAGATAATAAATACGGTAATTAAGAGAAAGTGTTCCCACATTTGCGTGGAGGAAATGAGCAATCACGAGGAAAAACACCTCAATTCACGTGGTAGGGATTCAACCAAAAATTGTAGCACAGGTCCCTAATAAAATTAAAATTAAAAACGTAATATTAAGTGTGTTCATTGCAGAAGTTTTGATGAAGGACTTTGAATGTATAAAGTTGTAGAATGGATGTATTATTATATACCGTGTGTAGCAAAAATTATAAAATAGCTAGTGATGTGTATATATATTATGAACGTCCCTGACACAAAAGTGATTGATAAGGGAGAAATAGATTATAAAATGATCATGCTTCAATGTAAAACTTGTGTTTAAGCCTATCAAATTTGGTCAAAATCGATAGATAGATATTTTCTATACAAATGGGCGAAAAACCTTTTCTTGCAGTATATTTCTTTATGTTTATTGTAATTTCAAATACTTATTTTTAGAGTTAGTGTTTATAATTTTTGAAGTAGAGGCAATAAGTGTAATATTTATTCTATAAAAAATATACATTTTTAAAAATAAAATATTTCTTTTTGCAGAAAATTGTTCTATATGCTATCTTCAAATATGAATATATATATATATATTTATATATATATTTATATATTTAAAAATATATATAATATTTATTTAATTATATTATATTTTTATTTACATTATAATATAATATAATATTATATTATATTTTGATTTACATTATATTATATATAAATATATATGTACAGCCCGAACGGGTATTAAGACACGGCGATATAAATAAATAATAGTAGCGTGTTTGGAACCGTTTTAAAAAACACTCTCAGTATACACTACTGGGATGTGAACCCCAAATTTTTTTCTTTCAGTTCCTGAAGTAAATGGTCAGATTAATTTTTTTTTTCCAAATGAACAGAGAATTTGTGAATAGATTTTGTTTTTCAAAAATTGCTTTAGTGGTTTTAGGGATCAGGAAGGTTATATTCATAGAAAGTGTACCCGCATTTACGTGGAGGGAGCGTGGAATACCAGTTTGGAGAAACTAACTTTAGTACACCCGACCGAGATTAGAACCTTGATCTCCCCATCATTGGCAGTCTAGTCTACTGCAAGATTAGCGCGTTAGACCATGAGGCCACCATGTTAAAATATGTATAAACGTATAAAGCTATATTTGACTATCAAATATAATTAATAAAAAATAGGTTAATAGAGTTTGAAATTCTTGATAGTTACAAGTTCATTGGTATAACTATAGGGTGGGGCAAAATTCCACAGGGCCACGCCCAAAATAGGGCCCACCACGCAGGTCCACCCACCCAAAATTAATTTGGTAATAGATGAAAGCGTTGTCTTTCAGGCCTATCATTGTTTCGTAAAGATCTCACTAATCAATCAAAAATTACTCAATAGTCATTTTATTGCGCATAATTTATGCTGTACAAAAATGTGTGTACATATTTTTCTGTAAAATCAATAGAAACAGCTGACAGATCATTTTCAAAACTTTATTAAAAATTATTTAAGAAGCACATGAATCAATAAAGGCTGCAGGGATAAGATATGTTGTCTGTTGAGCTACTACCCGTAGCTTGTCCTTGGAGGAAAGTGTAGACAATTTCACAGAGACCTATGTTTGTTTAGCCTCTATAGGTGTTAATATTGATGATTGACTATAGATTTGTTTAAAATATTTATTAATATTGTTTTATTCAATTCAGATTAAGTTTTTTACATTATATTGAAATTTTTCAGCAACAATTTTATCAAATATTATGGCTGTATGGTAATGCACTTAGAGTGGTTTTTCCTCAATGGGTTTACACTCTTATCTTTCCACGCAAATGTGGGTACACTTCCTCTAAATTTAACCTACCTACTCTATATTAATACGTATTATAAAATAATTCCAATAATAAATGTCTAAATATTTTTTTATAATCTACAATTATTCATAAGATTTAGGGACGGTGGTGTATTTTTCCCTTGGGGTCACCCACCGTAGGTCCATCACTGCATAGTTACGCCTTTGTACATGTTCAAGCTAATGTAGGTCAAGCTAGTTTTACAATAGGAAATTTTAGTGCATCTTTAAGTTTATATTAAAATAATAATAATTATTTGTATCTGGGTGATGTAATATAAGAAACTAAAGTAAATAATAAAGTAAAAAACACAATTTCTTATTTATGTTTTATACGTATATGTGTGTGTCCCCAACCCCTTCCTTTTAAGGGTTCTAACACTTTTCAATTTTCTGCGTCCATGAAAAAAGGTTTAAAAAATAAAAACTTTTTATGTTAATTGATAAGATATTTCTATCACCATATTATTATTATTATTATTATTATTATTATTATTATTTATTATTATTATTATTATTATTTTGATATTTTCCATCAAAAGTGATTGCATGACTTGACGTATGAATCTTTTAAATAAAATTAAGTAACCATTGTGACGCTCAAACACTGTCCTCACCCCTCATAGCTTGGGTTATGTCAGATGCTGAGGAAATGATCTACATTCTACGATGTGTCTGTCGACAGTTTTATATCCAATGTTACTCATTGAGGGTGGACTGGTAAGGGGGGAGGTTTGATAGGGCGGGGTATTACCACCAATGTCTTCTCCACCCTTCCCCCCATCAAAATGTGTCTTCCTCCAGTTTGTTTGGTTCCCTCTGATATACTCTAGTTTGAAGATGAAAGAGGGTTTGCATTAAATTTCAAATAAGTTCTATAACAATCTATTATTATTTTTAAATGCTTAAGGGCCACCCCTAATAGCTTTTAGTGGCATTCCATTTTCAAACATTTCCCATTGGCTTGGAGTCATTCCCCTAAAAACTCCTCAAAAATATATATTTTTTCATTGCGACTTACTTCCAGTTTGAGTTATACACATACATGAACTAGGAACGAGGAAGGTAACATTTTATATTTAATGTACCCACATTTGCGTGGAGTGAGAGTGGGGAACCATTTTAGGGAAAATTCCCTTATTGCACACAACTGGTATTTGAATTTCAATCTCCCCAACACCAGCAATCCAGTCCAATAGTGTGTGCTACCCACCGTGTTCAACTGACATGCTGAAGACGGGGAGATCACGGTTCAATTCCGGTTGGGTGCACTTAGGTGGATTTTCCTAAATAGTTTTCTGCTCTCACTCCACGAAAATATGGATGCATCTCCTCTTAATTTAACCTTCCTGATGCCTAACACATTAGAGTAATTAGTATATAAGTGTACAGCCCGAACGGGTAGTAAGACGCGGTGATATAAATAAATAATAGTAGCGTGTTTGAAACCGTTTTAAAAAACACCCTCAATATACACTACTGGGATGTGAACCCCAATCTCGTCACCAGCAAACCAGTCTAATACGAGAAAGTCAAATGAAAAATGTTTTCTTCCTCTAGGTAAGAAATATTAAGAAAACCACACTACTGATTATATTGGTTCAAGCTAAAAATAAAGCAGCAGATTTCTGCATAGTGTGGTCTTTGATAAAAGCCGCACTCTAGCCTTTCCCTTGCAAGAAACTTGACCCATGTAAACAACAGATTAGCTCGCTCCCCCTCACTCTTTTAGAACAAACTTAGCAGATATTTGACAACATCGCAGCTCTAGTTAGGTGTCGGCTAAACAGTCCAAATAGTTCAATATATGGACGTTTCTTAGGAGTTGCGCTGATAGCGCTTCTCAAATTTTACAAGGTAGTCCTTCCACTTAAATTTCATTTATAAACATTAATAAATATTCCAAACAAAATGGCTACCCTCAATATTTCGGCAAAATGGCTTTAAGGGCTCCGGTCTGATGCGTAAATTAACATTTTTTTAAATAGCTCCGAAACTATTTGAGATATGAAATTACTTAGCATTACAAATATGTATATATATTTATAATACAGATATTTTATCCGAAACATATTTTTATAAAATCAATAACTTTCAATATATACGCAATTTTATGAATTTTTTTAACTTTTTGGACATTAAAGTTTAAGTATTGCGACCGTAAAAAAAAAAACTAACCTGAAATGTTGATGGATGTCGACGTCTCATGACCCCCACAACCCTAAAAAATAGTCTTTGCAAAGCCGTCTGTCTGTGTGTCTATAAAAACTTAAAATTAAGGGTAGTTTACTGAAGGACGAAAAGAGAAAAATTTCGTTTTCTCAAAATCTGCTTAAACGATTTTGATTAAAATTCGTATCTAGGCGTTGATTAAGATTATAAATAAACTGGCTATTTTCATTTTCCTATGAAAATGATTTTTAGGGTACATTACAGAAGCGTTAATTTCCGTATCTCCACAACTATTGGAGAAACTAAACAACTTATCATTGCAAAATTGTAGGACTATTAGAAATAAAAAACTTTTATTTGACATATATTTTTTTTTTTAAAAACAGCAGTTTCTGAGATATTTGCAAATATATTAATACAATTTTGTGAACTTTAGTTGTAAACATATACTACTTAAGTCTTAACGCAATAATACTCCAATGCCATAGAGTAATTAAATATAAGTAAGTATCTAAAAAAAGTATGTTATTTTTCCTTAAATCTCTTAGGAGAAATGTTTGCATAGCAATGATCTATCTCCATTTTAGACTCAATAGTCAATATTTACATTTTTTATTGGTCAAAATGTATAAATGAATAATTAAATATCAATGCGATGACTTGAAGATCTGCAACACCTTTTAAAATGTTAAAATTTTAACCAGAAATCGAAATTTTAATACGAAGTGTTGACCCTTGTGGAAGACATTAAACTGTTTGAAATGCTCTTAGGTGGACAAAGATGCGCCTCTTTTCTCATTGATTCTATATCATTGTATATTATTTTATGCGTGTTCTTATGTGGAGTGGTGATGATACAATGTACATTATTCCGTTCAGAAATCTTACGAGTTTATAGAAAGAGAGAGAAAGTCTGTGCGGTGTGCCGCACCATTTATTTCTAAAGCCATCAGTACAAAATTATAATCAAAATTTAAAAAAAAATCTTTTTAAAAAATACAATTTTATTAATATATGTCACTGGACTAAAAAGAAAAAAAAAATTTTTTCAATCATCAAAATAACAAAACTTTTAAAATGACCAAAAATGGAAGAAAACTTCCAACATTTGGACAAATAGAAGTTATCGAAAAATCGATTACAAATTTTGAACCGGAACCACAAACATACATAGCAGGTGTAATAAAATCGTATAAAAATACCTGTAAGATGTGCAGTTAGATTGAAAAATACAACTTTTAAATAAGACGTCTGACAACGGCAGACAAAGTAGAAAAGACAAAACTGTTCACACTGCAACTGCTGATCTGTGATGCCAATTTGTACCCCCACTACTTTAGAAAAAATATGCGCGCGCATGATTGTGGTACCTTTGTATCACACCGGAGTACGCCGAAAACATACGAACAATTTCAGCCGATAGTTTGTACATGGTTTGTGTTTACGTTTACGAAAACTAATAAAATTAAACTCGATGTTCGTTACGTATTTTTACAACAATATAAAATTTTAATTACCTATCTATCTTTTAGCTTAAAAAAAAATTATACATGTTCTCGATTTATAGAAGAATTTTAATTTATCAAAATAAGATGTAATTTTTCTTTTACCTAGTTTTTTTAAATGAAAATATTATTGCGCCTTCCGTGGATATTTGTGTCAGAGCCGCACTTAAGGTGTCAAAGAGCCACATGCGGCTCTGGAGCCGCACTTTGCCGACCACTGATTGGAGTATTATTGCGTTAAGACTTAAGTAGTATATGTTTACAACTAAAGCTCACAAAATTGTATTAATATATTTGCAAATATCTCAGAAACTGCTGTTTTTATAAAAATATATGTCAAATAAAAGTTTTTTATTTCTAATAGTCCTACAATTTTGCAATGATAAGTTGTTTAGTTTCTCCAATAGTTGTGGAGATACGGAAATTAACGCTTCTGTAATGTACCCTAAAAATCATTTTCATAGGAAAATGAAAGTAGCCAGTTTATTTATAATCTTAATCAACGCCTAGATACGAATTTTAATCAAATCGTTAAAGCAGATTTTGAGAAAACCAAATTTTTCTCTTTTCGTCCTTCAGTAAACTACCCTTAATTTTAAGTTTTTATAGACACACAGACAGACGGCATTGCAAAGACTATTTTTTAGGGTTCGGGGGGTCATGATACGTCGACATCCATCAACATTTCAGGTTAGTTTTATTTTTACGGTCGCAATACTTAAACTTTAATGTCCAAAAAGTTAAAAAAAATACATATAATTGCGTATATATTGAAAGTTATTGATTTTATAAAAATATGTTTCGGATAAAATATCTGTATTATAAATATATATACATATTTGTAATGCTAAGTAATTCATATCTCAAATAGTTTCGGAGCTATTTAAAAAAATGTTAATTTACGCATCAGACCGGAGCCCTTAAAGCCATTTTGCCGAAAAATTGAGGGTAGCCATTTTATTTGGAATATTTATTAATGTTTATAAATGAAATTTAATCAAAATCGTTGGAGCCGATTTTGAGAAAATCGACTTTTTCTCTTTTTGCCATTCAGTAAACTACCCTTAATTTTACGTTTTAATAGACACACAGACAGACGGCATTGCAAAGACTATTTTTAAAGGTTCGGGGGTCATGAGACGTCGACATCCATCAACATTTCAGGTTAGTTTTTCTTACGGTCGCAATACTTAAGCTTTAATGCCCAAAAAGTTAAAAATATATATATAATTGCGTATATATTGAAAGTTATTGATTTTATAAAAATATGTTTCGAATAAAATATTTGTATTATAAATATATATACATATTTGTAATGCTAAGTAATTTCATATCTCAAATAGTTTCGGAGCTATTATAAAAAATGTTAATTTACGCATCAGACCGGAGCCCTTAAAACGATTTTGCCGAAATATTGAGAGTAGCCATTTTGTTTGGAATATTTATTTATGTTCATAAATGAAATTTAATCAAAATCGTTAGAGCCGATTTTGATAAAATCGACTTTTTCTCTTTTTGCCCTTCAGTAAACTACCCTTAATTTTAAGTTTTAATAGACACACAGACAGACGGCATTGCAAAGACTATTTTTAAGGGTTCGGGGGGTCATGAGACGTCGACATCCATCAACATTTCAGGTTAGTTTTTCTTACGGTCGCAATACTTAAGCTTTAATGCCCAAAAAGTTAAAAATATATATATAATTGCGTATATATTGAAAGTTATTGATTTTATAAAAATATGTTTCGAATAAAATATTTGTATTATAAATATATATACATATTTGTAATGCTAAGTAATTTCATATCTCAAATAGTTTCGGAGCTATTATAAAAAATGTTAATTTACGCATCAGACCGGAGCCCTTAAAACGATTTTGCCGAAATATTGAGAGTAGCCATTTTGTTTGGAATATTTATTTATGTTCATAAATGAAATTTAATCAAAATCGTTAGAGCCGATTTTGATAAAATCGACTTTTTCTCTTTTTGCCCTTCAGTAAACTACCCTTAATTTTAAGTTTTAATAGACACACAGACAGACGGCATTGCAAAGACTATTTTTAAGGGTTCGGGGGGTCATGAGACGTCGACATCCATCAACATTTCAGGTTAGTTTTTCTTACGGTCGCAATACTTAAGCTTTAATGCCCAAAAAGTTAAAAATATATATATAATTGCGTATATATTGAAAGTTATTGATTTTATAAAAATATGTTTTGAATAAAATATTTGTATTATAAATATATATACATATTTGTAATGCTAAGTAATTTCATATCTCAAATAGTTTCGGAGCTATTATAAAAAATGTTAATTTACGCATCAGACCGGAGCCCTTAAAACGATTTTGCCGAAATATTGAGAGTAGCCATTTTGTTTGGAATATTTATTTATGTTCATAAATGAAATTTAATCAAAATCGTTAGAGCCGATTTTGATAAAATCGACTTTTTCTCTTTTTGCCCTTCAGTAAACTACCCTTAATTTTAAGTTTTAATAGACACACAGACAGACGGCATTGCAAAGACTATTTTTAAAGGTTCGGGGGGTCATGAGACGTCGACATCCATCAACATTTCAGGTTAGTTTTTCTTACGGTCGCAATACTTAAGCTTTAATGCCCAAAAAGTTAAAAATATATATATAATTGCGTATATATTGAAAGTTATTGATTTTATAAAAATATGTTTCGAATAAAATATTTGTATTATAAATATATATACATATTTGTAATGCTAAGTAATTTCATATCTCAAATAGTTTCGGAGCTATTATAAAAAATGTTAATTTACGCATCAGACCGGAGCCCTTAAAACGATTTTGCCGAAATATTGAGAGTAGCCATTTTGTTTGGAATATTTATTTATGTTCATAAATGAAATTTAATCAAAATCGTTAGAGCCGATTTTGATAAAATCGACTTTTTCTCTTTTTGCCCTTCAGTAAACTACCCTTAATTTTAAGTTTTAATAGACACACAGACAGACGGCATTGCAAAGACTATTTTTAAGGGTTCGGGGGGTCATGAGACGTCGACATCCATCAACATTTCAGGTTAGTTTTTCTTACGGTCGCAATACTTAAGCTTTAATGCCCAAAAAGTTAAAAATATATATATAAATTGCGTATATATTGAAAGTTATTGATTTTATAAAAATATGTTTCGAATAAAATATTTGTATTATAAATATATATACATATTTGTAATGCTAAGTAATTTCATATCTCAAATAGTTTCGGAGCTATTATAAAAAATGTTAATTTACGCATCAGACCGGAGCCCTTAAAACGATTTTGCCGAAATATTGAGAGTAGCCATTTTGTTTGGAATATTTATTTATGTTCATAAATGAAATTTAATCAAAATCGTTAGAGCCGATTTTGATAAAATCGACTTTTTCTCTTTTTGCCCTTCAGTAAACTACCCTTAATTTTAAGTTTTAATAGACACACAGACAGACGGCATTGCAAAGACTATTTTTAAGGGTTCGGGGGGTCATGAGACGTCGACATCCATCAACATTTCAGGTTAGTTTTTCTTACGGTCGCAATACTTAAGCTTTAATGCCCAAAAAGTTAAAAATATATATATAATTGCGTATATATTGAAAGTTATTGATTTTATAAAAATATGTTTTGAATAAAATATTTGTATTATAATATATATACATATTTGTAATGCTAAGTAATTTCATATCTCAAATAGTTTCGGAGCTATTATAAAAAATGTTAATTTACGCATCAGACCGGAGCCCTTAAAACGATTTTGCCGAAATATTGAGAGTAGCCATTTTGTTTGGAATATTTATTTATGTTCATAAATGAAATTTAATCAAAATCGTTAGAGCCGATTTTGATAAAATCGACTTTTTCTCTTTTTGCCCTTCAGTAAACTACCCTTAATTTTAAGTTTTAATAGACACACAGACAGACGGCATTGCAAAGACTATTTTTAAGGGTTCGGGGGGTCATGAGACGTCGACATCCATCAACATTTCAGGTTAGTTTTTCTTACGGTCGCAATACTTAAGCTTTAATGCCCAAAAAGTTAAAAATATATATATAATTGCGTATATATTGAAAGTTATTGATTTTATAAAAATATGTTTTGAATAAAATATTTGTATTATAAATATATATACATATTTGTAATGCTAAGTAATTTCATATCTCAAATAGTTTCGGAGCTATTATAAAAAATGTTAATTTACGCATCAGACCGGAGCCCTTAAAACGATTTTGCCGAAATATTGAGAGTAGCCATTTTGTTTGTAATATTTATTTATGTTCATAAATGAAATTTAATCAAAATCGTTAGAGCCGATTTTGAGAACATCGACTTTTTCTCTTTTTGCCCTTCAGTAAACTACCCTTAATTTTAGGGGTAGATATCCAATTCCAAAAACCCCTCAGGGCAACCCTATGAAAACCCTAGATATCAAGTTTCAGCTCAATAGGTAAAATAGTTTAGGCTCTAGTTGGAGGTACAGACAGACAGACAGACAGACGGAAATTCAAAAACCACTTTTTCGGATTCAGGAAGTCATGAAACGTCAAAATTCATCAAAATCTCGAGTTCGAGTTTTTTGACGATCACAATACTTTCTCTACCTGTAAGATAGAGAGAAAGTAAAAAGCACTATCAAAATAATAATTGTCTTACATTATTATATTTAAAGTTACAGTGAGCAGGTAAGTTCTTGTACAGTATCCATCACTTTCATTATAGACTGTCCACACTGTCCAAAAACACGAATATTAAAAACATGACTACTTTATATACCATTTAAATGGCAGCGGCTAACTTTACTGGCTCCCATCAGTGAATTTAGAATGTGCTCCCAAAAAAGGACAAGAAAATAGTGGTCACTTTAATCGACAAGGAAGAGTCGATAGTCGGACCGCCATGGAAAGAAACTAACTAAACACGTTAAAAAAAACTGTATTTACCTTCATAAAATTACACTCCAAGGGGGGTGTTCTTCAGCTGTCAGTTTTGACAGTTGTAACATTAATATATTGACGTTTGGTCAATCTTTGTATTATATAATTAATGTGCTATAGACAAATTATTATTTTTACTGCGACTCGACTATTCAGTCATTTCGGCACAACGCACCATTTTTTCCCCGACTATCGTGTTCATTGCAAGAATTATTATTAACGGGTTAATTTAAGGAGAAGGGATGAATAAAACTGTTTATAAGGGGTATATGCACATTAGTCTACGTAAACATTGGTGGAGGTTCGGAAAACCCTATACTATCCATGGTATAAGATTTAAATTTTAACCATATTTTAGTCCCAGTTTAGATTTAACAAAGATTTTTCTAGCCTAGAAATTTAATAAAATAACACATTATTAACGGTTCTGCAGGTCCATTTGCGCATTTTAGTTAAAATATATTGGTAGTAAAACGTCGAAAATATTATACACTTTTTAAATTATTTGCCACCATCATTTGAAGGCCCTTGAAAAACGTGTCTCTGGACATTCATAAATCTTGAAATTTTGTTCCTAGTTTAGATGGTTTTTATTATTTATTATAACACAACACGTAATCATTTAACCCAACCTTAATGTTGTCGTACTTAGTTAGGCCAAGCTATTTATATTTTATTGTTAATGCATACCTGAAAGGTATGTGTCGGTTTTATTTCATTTCTTATTTTGTAGCAACGCATGCGCACAACTTCACGTGCACTTCTCGTTTTAAACACACTTAGTTTAGCTTAGTTAATATATTTGTTGGTTACAGTTATAGCCGCATCTAAATAACATATTTTAATCTAGTACTCACGCTTGCGCAGAAACGCGTTTTTAAGAGGGCTTGCAGACATTCATGAATTCACGATGACTTCGAATGTGACTTGAGGGTGCTCAATTTTGATAGGAATAGTCTTATTTGACAGCTATAAAAGATATTAGCTCCATTTTCAAATATTTCATACATCAAGTCATATTACCTTAAGCTGTTACTTTTCATAAATAAAATAAACTTCTCTAAAATAACACTAATAATATAGTAAAAAATTGTCAATGTTTGACCACAATAAAAATGTTTATTTTTCTATAAGTATATTCCAATTAAAATTGGACTGCCCCTCAGTGGCCCTGAATTCCCCTTTCCGTTATTTACTCTTCCAATATATTCGAATTGTTCTCGCTATAAAACAATCCTGATCTGATTGATGAATGTGTTATCTACGTTTGTTAACAATCGGATCGAATCTGAAATCCTAAACAAACACATTAATCAATTTGTATATGCTTTGGAAAAAACTTTTTTTTTGTGTGGAGTTGATCGAGGGGTAGTGTGTAAAATATTTCTACAGCAATAAATTTAAAATGTTGCAATTGCAACATTTTGGTTCTTTTTTTTTAGCTACAAACATTGCTGAAACGGTAAAAAATTTTACGAACATACTTGAGGTCCTTCTGGTACAAGAACTGGCCGCACAAATAAAAAAGGTAGAGCTCAGATTAATCTTCTACCTGTGTAAATATGATAAAGAAGTCCAAAATATGTTGACAAAAAGGAAGAAGTAGTCCCTAAGCCCTCAGCATCAAACACAACTACTGTATATATTCTTGTAGCAATATGGTCAGCTAGTATACTCGACTCTGACCCGGGAGGCCAGGCTTCCATCCCCGATCGGATGCAGTAGTTTTTTTTTCTCTCGCCGCAATATGGTTTCCTATTTCAGGGAGATTATTTCCCCCCCCAAAATTCACTCTTTACATCCTGTTATTTTAGGTTAGTTAGTCCAAGTAACTGAGAACAATAAGTGGCGCTGACATTATAACGTGTCAAGGAAACAAATTACAATAAATAAAAGTAACCAGCCACGTGGTGTAGAAGTCAGTGCAGAACCTAGGGGTCCCGGGTTCGATTCTCGGCTGGTACCTTGGGTATATGTTCAAAAAGGGGAATTATCCCAACGGTCGCCAGGGTTTGGTTAAATAGGCTTAAGTTATATTGTGTTTCTACTGGTTTTACACTCTCATACTCACTATCACCATCACTTCAGCTCATCTCCTCGGGACACGGAAAGATTGTACGATTAGTACATTCGGGTGTCCCCTGAGTAACAGTACATACGTACTGGCTAATCTTTCCACAAACTAGGCTACGATTGATGTAGCCCAGACGCGCAATATTATTATTATTATTATTATTATTATTATTATTATTATTATTATTATTATTATATTAAGGTGATTGGCCCTTTTCATTTGACGTGGAAATGCAGAGTCATGAGAGCCAACGGTTAAATCTTCAAGAATTTTTATTGTTTTGCAATTTTATTTTTGGAAACGGTTTGTTCAAGAATAGAAGCATGTTGATTAAGTTATACTTTTTATACACACACCTTCTTTATAATTTTAACAGTGATTAACTATCGATAAAGTTGACGTTTTTCAATATAAAACTGCCGGCTTCATAACAAAATACAAAAAATGTAACAATTAATAAATATCGATAAATTATCTTAGGAGTGGTGTTGAAAATATTAACATAAACATTTCACTCGATCCCGTGAAAATTGATATTTCCAAAAGTATGATTTTTCCGCAATACCTGTCCGGTAGCCAGCGCCATCTACGTTTTCCGTGATCCATCTATTCTTGTTGGTGCGGAAGGATACTTTGGTTGGTTGTGAAGCCACGCCACGCCTTTCACCCTCCAGCCCACCATCCCACATAATAGGTTTTATACTTGTACTCTACAGGGCCAAGAGCCTTAAGTAAAGTCATCGTACCAAGGCAAAATATTTTCTGTCTAAATCACAAGGTTTGGAGTAAATAGAGCCAAGCGACAGTTCCGACGTTTTGTGATTTTTGTGAAAATTTACAGCTCAAAACTATTTTTGAGAAAACTCTACTACTGTCCTTTGACATCGGGAACCTTATCAAAATAACATTCATACCTACTAAAGCAAATTAATTTTGTATATATCTGCTAATTATTGCATTTTATTTGAGCTCCATTACATCTTTAGCGTGTTATATTTAGGATTCGTTATACTTACCATATTACACCCTCTATCCTCAGAAGTTGGCACGATCTTCGCCAACATACGGCGGCTACTCGGTATGTATAGATCACTTGCGGGCTAACGCCATGAATTTTTTTTTTTTTTAGATTTAGACTATTTTCTTACGAAAAAACTGAAATGTTTATATTGTATACACGAAATAAATAAATACATGTTATCATCAGAGGCGTGTGCAGAATACGGAAGTTCCCCGGAGTAAGGTTGTAGATATGCTTTGGTAAGGAATACAAATTTGATTTATAAAACTCATTATTTGTATTCATCTAACATAAGAAAATAAAGTGAAATTAATCTTATACAATTCTTTTAACTCTCCGTGGCGTCATCCCTCAATTGAGGCATACCGGCCAAGTGGCCCCCGTATGTTGTAGAAGATAGTTCTAAATTCTGAGGATAGAGGGTGTCATGTGGTCAGCACAACGTTCGTTTGCCAACATCTTGTTCACTCTCACGCAGCACGCTACCATCAGCAATCGTTGCAGCACGTTGCCGACCCATTTACACATAGTGAGACATGTTGCTTCAATTTTCGAATAGGTTTGTGTTAATATGTCGGTAGAGATAGTTGATGATGTGGCTTTTATTATTTTGAACAGGAAAATAAAACGTAATTGGAGAAAGATGGGTGCAGACAGCTTTTTGTAAATAGTGATGTACCTCACAATGAGCTTTTTTTAAAAAACAAACTTCAGGGTGATGATGATGCTTGTCATTTCAGAAATTGTATACGAATGGGGACAGGACTTTGAATACCTACCTTTTAAGCAAGGTAGGTCCTCCCCCAATTCCACAAAATCCGTTCTACGTGGTATTTTTCTACAAGTAATTTTGTTTTATTTGTGTCCCAGCTCACCGCGCCGCATGCAGCTACACAATCAAACCTATCTGTGCTGGGAAGGCTTACGGCTTAGAGTTCGTTACGCCCAAGAAACGCTCACATCGACGTTTTCAAATCTGTCACGGCGTTCGTGTCGCTAGTCATATGAAACAATGCAATATACTAGAGCGACCTGGTCGCGGTGTTTGTGTCGCAGTTAGGCACAAAGCTACGTTACGTTAATTGCAAACCTCTGTGATGAGCCTGCATACTTATTTTGGACTTTGCTCACTGCCATCTCTTCAATGGATAAATTTCTTTATGAAAGTAATGGTCACTTGAAAATTAGTGACACATCATTTCAAAGTATTTTATCTAAGAAATACATATAAAATAATAATGCGATTTTAAAAAATCTAATTTTCTGTAATAGCTCCAAAAATTTGTATAATTCAGTGAAGTATGTAAATATATGTAAAAGTAAAACTACAAATACAGTACCAAAAGCCAATTTACCGACATTTTATTTTTGCATTTTTAACTGTCAAGATTAAAATAGGTAAATACATTTTAAAAAATCCAGGCTCTACTGATTACATTATGACCTTGTCTTATACGATACACCATCAAAGAAAAAAACTTTTCTCTTTTCAGGGCAAATGGAGGCTTAGAGTATTTTTTTTTTTTGCCGTTCTGCTATCCAATTAGTAAATATTTAGGTACTAGATCTGGATGTGAAGTCTTAGGCGTGGACATACCGATATAGATTAAGTTAGTTTGTCTTATGATTATATCATTTATGTGTTTAAAAAGTGTAGGCCTACCTTAAGTAACACAATAAAAAAATTCGTCCTCAATTAACTGACAGCAAGTCTGAATAATAATAGGACCTATCAGTAATAATGATCAAAAATTATCATATTGCCAAATGACCGCGGGTATCGGATTCCCGGCAGGGTAAAAAAAGTGTAATTGTGAAAATTGCGTTTGTTAGCGTGACTAATTAATGGGATGGGATCTGGTTGTTGCTTGTCCTAGAACCAATTTATATAGAAATTTGACATCTTAGCTAAGTTGGTAACGCGTCTACTAAGTTTGGGGTACCAGATTTGAATCCCCAGCTTAAGACCTAAACATTTATCATTGATTAAATCGGCTCTTCCCCTTCCAGTGATGAATTAACGGCCTGGGTAGTGTTTGTGTTTGTTCTAGTTAACTTAGTTTGTGAGTCTGGTTTTGGTATAATCAATCGATTGAAAAAGTGTACGTTAAATACCACCAATAATTAAATAAGTAAAAATCACCAATAGCCAACATATGTTATAAAAAGTAATTTGAAAATAGCACAGACGTGTATGTTTCTAGCCACATATATACAAGCTAAGCAATGATCATGACGTCAATGTTTTATTGTTTTACTTATCAAATGTAAACTATAAACAACTTTTACAGGATTTCTTTTAGATCAAACTATTTCTTTGCTTAAAAAAATAAAAAAATCTAGAGCTAAAGGGGCGACCAAGTGTAATGCTCAGCATCTGCCAACCACCAAATGCAAAATCCTAAATTGTTTGTTGTATTTTTTTTTATAATATTAAGAAAATATGGCTGTTACGGATTTAAAACGCAATGTTCGATTTCAATCTAGAATTCAAATTATAGCTCAATTTATTACTCGTTTTAACAAGTGATGTTTCGATTACACACAAGTCAGCCATTTAATTCATATTTAATGCGAGTTTAATATATCCATTCAACCAAAAGAGACTTTTGGGAAAGTCGTAACTTAATGTATACTTATTTTAAAGCCATTGGTTGGAGCTGTTTTGAATGATGGCGTTAATATTTCATAGAATTGATGAACATATTTTACTATTTTAAAAATTATTAAGTTTAATTGTTTCATTTCTAGTTTTATTCTTACTTTATTTTTTCAATGTTTAAAAATATTGGGGCTTATTTGAAATAGCAGGTAGTACCTACATTACAGACTCAAACAAATTTCAATTTCACAGCCAAGTCCCAATAATATGGCCGCCAGCTCACCAACATGATTCATCAACCATAAAATCTTATTTGTAGATTTTTTTTTTCCATTTTATTGCAAACAAGACAAAACTAAAGTGATATTTTTTAGCATATTCCTTACTTGTAATTTTTCAGAGACAACTAAGAGCATATATTATAATAGAAAACAAGATTTTATTCTACAAATATAAGATTTTTAAAAGTCATGGCTTCTGTTATATGTACATATACTGATGTACATAGTGTGTAGGGTGGTTCTGTTATATGTACATATATGTACCCTCCGTCGAGATTGAAAGGTAGCAACTTGTTGGCTAAACGCCCGCGCGGTATGCTACACCTCCACACATGACTGCAGAATAGTTTGCCTAGCTACGCCCGAGGCCGGATTTAAAGAAAGCCTTAAGTCCTTAAACTATTTCTTGACTGTTTGAAAGAAGTGATGGGGGAGGAGAAATTTCTTTTTGAGATGTTCAAATGGTTTGATCTACTAAATTTATTCTATCTTTTTGTTCCCTTCCTAATAGAATCAATTATTCGTTACATAGCTAGTTAATTAATTATGTTTGGTCTCATTAATATATGGCCTGGCTTTTTTTTTTTTTTTGCTGTTTAATATTTATCCAAACCACACAATATTTTGGCAGCAGTGCTACCCACATTTATTGGTTTTACATGGTAACATAAAGCAGGTCTCCCCATTTTCAGAATCTTAATTACTGTGAATAGCTAATTATGAATTTATTAATGATTAATTATTATATTCTACACATGTAGCTCAAATAACAAATTGAATCTTAAAGATTTTTACTTTATTTTTATGACACTGAGTTTAAATTTGTTTTATATAATTTAAGGGTCCCAATCCTGATTTAAAATATTTTATACAATTTCCGGATAGACCAAAAAAAAAGATTTGATAAAATCTTATCCATTGGACATATTTTATTTATAAAATGGAATTTATTTGTTTCTTCAACGTTATTATGACTGTTTATAGCTTTGTGGGACAATAGTTAGATTCCATAATTTATTTAATGTTACTATAATGGCCACAATATAAATATTGGTAAAAAGTTTTGATAAATATTTATTTTAGAAAAATTGTAGTTTAATAAAATTTACGTTGATGGACATTTTCTAATAAATTTCATGTTTAATTTTTTTTTTGTCAAATCTGTTTTTTTACTAAATCAATTCTGGAAATCCAAATAATAAAACTAGCCATTTCATATGCAAGTATTAATATAATATAAGAGAAAGGAGGTTTAAATAAATGAAAAGCAAGGAGAAGTATTGTATTTGGTTTACGAGCTTAAAAACAATTTACATGATATCTCTATTTTTTTTTAAAGTTTGGAATGTAGATATCTTTTAGTAAGAAAATATTGTAGTTCTGTACTGTTTTTAAGAATTTATGGGTGTTGGCAAAGATACCTGGAAATGGGTAACCAATTGTGGTGAATTTAATTATATTCACTCAGATATCTGCTAAGTGAGGATCTATCATACATACAGTCAGCGTTTGAGTTTCCGTGAAAGAAACGGCCGGATTTACTTATATCTGTAACTTAGGACCTCTGGAACCACTTAACCAATTGCGGTGCGGTTTTTACTTTTATACTGGCCAAATATCCAGACATATTTTAGGATTATTTGTGTATAATTAAGTGTTTCGGTGTGAGTCCCGGTGGATGGCAAGCCGATTTTTTGTATACATTTATGGAATCACATAATTACTGTGGTGTAATTTTTATTATTCTCTAGAGTATTATTCTAGGCATTTTTTAAGTATAATAATTGGGTGTTTTGGTGTGAGTCCCGGTGAATTGTCAGCTAGATATTAGGATATATATATATATATATATATATATATATATATATATATATATATATATATGGAACCACTTAACCGATTGCAAATTTTTTTTGTAGGATATTTCTCCAGGCATGTTTTAACATAATATAATCAGGTTTTGTGTTGTGAGTCTTGGTGAAGGACCAGCCGGATATTTGTGTATATCTCTGGAGCAGATAACCGATTTCACTGTAGTTTATTATAGTCCATAGGATATTAACCAGGCAAATTTTAGCATGATATACTTCAGTTTTGGGGTTCGAGTCTTTGTTTAAGTTTCGGATGGATGTTGTATATATTTTATCTAGGATATTTATAACCATATAAACAATTGCAGTGCAGTTTTTTTAAACTATGTAGTATTTATGTTTTAACATTAGTTTAATCAAGTGTTTTTCTATGAGTCCCTGGAAATGCTGAGAGGTCTAGTGATAATGGATATTCTGGGTCAGCTGGAAGGTGAAATTTCATTCTTCCGTGAAGGGGATAATAGTCCAGAGTTAACTATAGGAGAATATTTATATGTAACATAATATTACCTATTTCAACCACCTCAACTACTTATCCGGGCTACACGCCTAAAATAATTTTTGTGGGAAGTAATGTAAGCGATACAAATTAAAGAGGATGTAATCACATTTTCTTGGAGGGAAGTTGGGGAAACAATTTTCGGAAAGGTCCCTGATAATTCTAGGCCAGGATTAGAACCCTGTTTCATCAATGAAAATGGATCATATGAGAAAATATGTGTCCGCGTTTATACCGATTCAGTAGAATATAAATTATTTACGGTATTTCCTAGAATATCTATTTTAATTTGTTGTTCTGTTTACTATAAAATATTAAATATTTAATTTTGTGTATGTTTAGAGTAGATATTACACGTGTCTATAGGCTATTATTTTGGGCATGCTTTTTTAATTTCAATCAATAATATTTCTATTACAATGAGATTACAAACAACTCTCAGACCCACTTCGGTGGTGTAGTTAGCTAACGCGCTAGTTTCGTGTTGAGCTAGACTGACGAGGACGGGGAAATTGAGGTTCGAATCTCGCTCGTGTGAACTGAGGGTGGTTTTCCCTAAATTGTTTTCAACTCTCCCCCACGCAAATGCTGCTTAACTTCCTCTAAATTCACCCTTACCAATTCCTTATTCATTATATTAATTAGTAAATAGGCCTATTAGCAGAACGGGTAGTAAGACGCGGTGCTAAAAAAAACACTAACTCTCAACAAGAATATATATGCAATTCATTTAAATAATCTTTCCTTGTCCTATTGATTTAAGATTGACTATATTATGATTATTTGAGAAACAGTGAAGTTTTGCTGGCATTCAAACATATTAATAAATAGTTCGTTCTGTGTGTGCTAGCTGGCCGTGAAGGTCCGACTATAGCGTAGAGTAGTTAAAAGGCGCTTGTCTAAAAGGTCAGTTGGATCACCTTATTCACTTTAGCAAGTAATACACTAGCAAAATACTGACCGTTTCAAATGCAGTTAACATTCACACGTCTTCTAAACATTTACGTCTTGCAGTAAGCCAACAGCTATTACTCCTTCCAAATTAATTTCAAGAACAAATAAATGATGTATTTTTGTTATATGTTAAAATCTCATACGCCTCAAATAATTATTGATTACCTTTATAATAATAATATTATTAATAATAATAGTAATAATAATAATAATAATAATAATAAATGCTTTCGAAACCTATAATTCTACAAAAAAAGATTTATAGATTTATTGAAGGGTAAGATTGTGGGACAGTTTACCTTAAACGATCGCATGTTTATCTAATAGACTAATGTTCCCAGGTTCGATTCCTGACATAACGGAACTTTTATTTTTAGTGATATGATTGTTTCCCCTTTCAAAATGATGAGTTTGACGGACGGGGGGTAGAGGTTGTGTATTTTCAAGTTTTAAGATAGAATCGAAGTAGTGTGGTGATTTTATCAGTCAGTTCAGAAAATGCACGTTAAAAAACCTCAAATACATTTTTAACATGAAACCTTGGATGCTAAGCTGTTCTCTAAGTGAGATAGTTTATTAATTATTGAATAAAATAAGAAAACTAACAGGTGACCTAGTGGTCTAGGGGTAAGGTGTCAGACTTATGTGCTGAGGGTCTGGGGTTCAATCCTTGGTACCAGCACAGATTTATCTGATTGCCAAACCCTTCCTTCACCTCTGACAAGGTGTGTATTAATCACAGCTTATGAATGTGAGGAATGCCAGGCCTCCACCGTGGTTCGGATCCCACGTTAAACTGCAGGTCCTCCATTTCATCTCACAATCACCCTACCATTACACATTAGTGTAAGTAAATACAACCCGAACGGTTAGTAAGACGTGGTGTTAATAATGCTAATAATAATATACAGTCGCAAAGAAAACTAAATAGCAGTCGTCAATTCATTCAACGTGGTGAAAATATTTTTATTTAGAGACGTTATCCATAATATTTACTTTAATCCTTTTTTTAATATGTCAATATTCAAACTACCCTGCCAAATTTTCTCATTTATAAAATAAAATAACAGGCTATGTTAAAGTCCTATAAAAACGTGATTTGCAAGGACAGTATAAGAAATAAACAAAAACCGACAATGAGAGAATGGTGTCAGATAATAAACAGAATATAGGTAAATTAGATTGATGAACAATTATTTTCAAAATAATGAGGTATTTCATGTGCATACTTTTTAACAGAAGAAACCCAATCAGGATTCAAGCCCTGACTTTCTTGTCACAGGCAAAAAAAAAAATCAAACTTATTTAAACCTGACATCCAAGCTAGTTTACACCTTGTCTTCCTCACACTTCTTCATATAAGATCCTCCCCTATCGCCACTCCTTATTTCGACCCTCCTTGAAAATGATTTTATCTAATACCTCCTTGACTCTGGAAGCCTAGCCTGTGACATCCAATTGAATAACTACACTCTAAACTATCGAAAGCGCATGGCTGGAGAGGACATCGCGTATAGTGTGTTTGGTGAAGGCAGGGCCTATTATACCACGGAACAAGATTGTTCGCTGTAGGCCTACTCATTTCACGGCAGCAAACAATAAGCACTGACTCGAAGGCCAAACAAAACAAACTCAAAAAATATCATTTAGTAACAGGATTAAGCCGCTTCGGTGGTCACATGTTCTAAGACGCTACTCTCACAATAGACTAGACTAACAATGACGGGGATATCCAGGTTCAATCCCGGTCGGGTTCACTGAGAGGTTTTTTTCTTAATGGTTTTCAACTCTCCATTCACGCAAATGTGGAAACACTATCTGTAAATCAGCCTTACTCAGAATTGAAAAATTAAATTAAATAGCCTACAGGCGTAAAATCCGAATGGGTATGGTGCAGCACTAAAATATATATATACATATATAATTATATATATATATGTTATTTGGTTCTGGACCATCATAATGCGGAGTTGTCTAAACTTACATATTAATATATTGCTTCCTTGGAAAAAAGAATAAGCACTTTAAAGTGCTCTATGCCATAGTAAAGATTTAGTAAATAAACAACACATTAAACATTAATTTTATTTGAAAATGATAATCAACGTAAATCTTATTTAATTACAATTTATCTCAATCAAAGTATTTATCAAAACTGTTACCAATAGTTATATATAGGTAACATTAAATAAAGTATGGAGTCGAACTATAGTGCCAAAAAGTTATAGTCAGTCATAATAACGTTGAAGAAACATATAAACTCTCTTTAATAACTAAAATATACCCAATGGATAATATTTTATCTAATCTCTTTTTTTTTCTACCCGGAAATAATATTAAATATTTTAAACTAGGATTGGGACCCTTAAATTATATACGTTTTTTTACCTCATCATCTTAAAAATAAAGTAAAAATCTTTTAGATTTAATATGTTATTTGCACTACATGTGTGGAATATATTAATTAATCGTTAATAAATTCATAATTAGCTATTCACAGTAATTAAGATTCTGAAAAGGGAAGACTTGCTTTATGTTACCATGTAAAACCAATAAATGTGGGTAGCACTGCTGCCAAAATAATATGTGCTGTGGTTAAATCTTTAACAGCTAAAAAAAAAAAGATCCAGCCCATATATTAATAAGACAAAACATAATTAATTAAGTATGTAACGAATAAGCCTAGATCTGAAATCCAAATAACCTGCACCAAGTGCACACTTGATCCATAATAATGCATATATTTAAGATGCGTAATGAATTAAAGCTAGCCAAACAACGCATATTATTAAGTCATTGAAATATTGCTGAAACTTTTTTTTTACTAACTATTTTGGTTCCCTGATAAAGTTAGTTATATTTAATATAAATGAGTACACCTTAGTTTTCTTATTTTCTTCAATAAGTAATAATCGATCTCACTTAGAGAGCAGCGTAGCATCCTAAGGTTTTTTTTAAAAATTTATTTGAGGTATTTAACGTGCACTTTCTGAACCTACTGATAAAATCAGCTCACGACTTTGATACTATCTTAAAACTTGAAAATACACAACATCGCCATCCCATTAGTTCATTACTTTAAAAGGAGAAACACACATTTCAATAAAGATAAAACTACCGCAATGTAGGAATTGAACCTGGGATCCTCAGTTTAGTAAAAAAACAAGCTATCGATTGTGCTAAGAGTTCCACCATCTTACCGTTAAATAAATCTGTAATTCGTGCTCTTGTAGGATTCTTTGTTTAGAACAAAATTCTAATAATAATAATAAACATAATAATAATAATGTAACCTATAATTATTTGAGTATTATGAGATTTTAACATATAAGTAGTATTGCAGACTACAAAATACATAATTTATTTGTTCTTGAAATTATCTTGGAAGGAGTAATAGCTGTTGGCTTACTGCAAGACATAAATGTTTAGAAGATGTATGAAAGTTAACTGCATTTGAAACGGTCAGTATTTTGCTAGTGTATTACTTGCTAAAGTGAATAAGGGGATCCAACTGACTTTTTAGACAAGCGCCATTTAACTATTTAACACTAAACTCAGACCTTCATGGCTAGCTAGCACACACAGAACGAACTATTCATTAATATGTTTGAATGCCAGGAAAACTTCATTGTTTCTCTGATAACCTCCTTCATATAGTCAATCTTAAATCAATATACCAAAGAAGAGTATTTAATGGAATTGCATACACATTCTTGTTGAAAGATTTTTTAAATTTAGCACCACGTCTTACTACCCATTCGGACAATACGCTTAAGTACTAATTATTCTAAAGGGTTAGGAATTGGAGCGGTTGAATTTAAAGGAAGTGAACCCTCATTTGAGTGGAGGAAACGTGGAAAACCATTGAGGAAAAAATTCGCCCTAGTTCACTCGAGTGAGATTCGAACCTCGATCTCACCGTCCTTGTCAGTCTAGCTCAACATGAAACTAGCGCGTTATTTATCTTCACCACCAAGTTGGGTCTGAGATTTGTTGATAATCTCATTGTAGTAAAAACATTATTGATTGAACTTAAAAAAGAAAGCCCCAAAATAATAGATTATAGACCAGTGTGATATCTGCTCGAAATACATACAAAATTAAATATTTGATACTTATAGTAAATATAATTACAAAGTAAACTAAATATTCTATGAAATGCCGTAAATGATTTATTTTCTACTGCATCGGTGGTCACGCGGAAAACAAATTTTCATATGGTCCATTTTCAGTGATGGATGAAACAAGGTTCTCATACTGACCGGACATATTGAGGGACATTTTCCTACATTGTTAACCAACTTCCTTCCTAGCAAATATGGTTACATCCTCTTTAATTGGTATCTTCTTCATCACTATACCACAATAATTATTTAAGTCGTGTAGCCCAGATGAGTATCAGAGGTGGTTGAAATAGGTAATATTATATTACATATAAATATTCTCCTATAGTTCACTCTGAATTATATTATCCTCTTCGCGGAAGAGCGGAATTTAACCTTCCAGTTAACCCACAAAATCCATTATTGCTAGGCCTGTCAGCATTTCCAGGGACTCACAACATAACATTTGATTAAACTAATGGTAAAACCTGCCTGGATATAAATACAACATAATTGAAAAAAAAACTGCAATGCAATCGCTTATGTGGCTATAAATATTCCAGATAACATATATACAACATCCATCCGAAACTTTAACAGGGACTCGAAACCCAAGAACTAAGTATTTCATACTACAATTTGCCTGGTTAATATTCTACAGAATATAATAAACTACCTCAGAATCGGTTTGCTGTTCCAGAGATATACACAAATATCCGGTTCGTCCTTCACCGAGACTCACAACACAAAACCTGATTATATCATGCTAAAACATGCCTGGAGAAATATTCTACAAAAAAAGAAAAACTACTCCGCAATCAGTTAAGTGGTTCCATAGATATATACACATATCCAGCAGACACATCACCGGAACTTACACCAAAACACCCGATCATAATTACTATACTAAGAAATACTTGGATAAATACTCTACAGAATAATACAAATTACACCTCAGTAATTATGTGGTTCAATAAATGTATACAAACAATCGTCTGGCCCTTCACCGGGACTCACACCGATACACCTGACTATCCACAAATAATGATAAAAACTGCCTAAATATTGGTCCAGTATTAAAGTAAAAACCACACTGCAATCAGTTAAGTGGTTCCAGAGATCCTAAGTTACAGATATATACAAAACCGGCCGTATTTTTAACGCAGATTCAAACCCTGATTGTATGTATGCTAGATCCTCCCTTAGCAGACATCCTAATGAATATAAATAAACGCACTACAATCGGTTATAAAGTTCCAGGTATCTTTGGCAACAGGCAGACATTTTTAAAAACGGTACAGAACTTACAATATTATTTTACTTAAAGATATTTACATTCCAAACCTTAAAAAAGCATATATATCATTTAAAGTGTTTTTAAGCTCGTAAACAAAAAAAAATTCTCTCTGCTTTTCATTCATTTAAACCTCCTCACTCTGATATTATATTAATACTTGCAGATGACAAAACCAGTATTATGGTTTAGATTTACAGAATTTATTTAGTAAAAAAACAGATTTGATAAAAAACAAAAAGAGTTAACATTATACATTTAATTTATTAGAAAATGATAATAAACGTAAATCTTAATAAACTACAACTTTCTCAATCAAAGTATTATTCAAAACTTTTTACTAATAGTTATATTGTGGCCGTTTTGGTAACATTAAATAAGGTATGGAATCGAACTATGGTACCACAAAGTTATATAGACAGTCATTATAACTTTGAAGAAACAAATAAATTTCACTTTTATAACTAAAATATGTCCAATGGATAAGATTTTATCTAATCTTTTTTTTTGGTCTACCCGGAAATTGTATAAAATATTATATATCAAGATTGGACCCTTAAATTACATATTTTTTTTAAACTTAATGTCCTAAAAATAAAGTAAAAATCTTTTAGATTCAATTAGTTATTTGCACTACATGTGTATAATATAATAATTAATCATTAATAAATTAATAATTAGCTATTCACAGTAATTAAGATTCTGAAAAGGGGGTGACCTGCTTTATGTTACCATGTAAAACCAATAAATGTGGGTAGCACTGCTGCCAAATATTGTGTATTTTACAGCTTAAAAAAAAAAGCCAGGCCATATACTAATGAGACCAAACATTATTAATTAACTAGGTATGTAACAAATAATTGATTCTATTAGGAAGGGAACAAAAAGGTAAAATTAATTTAGTAGATCAAACCATTTGAACATCTCAAAAAGAAATTTCTCCTCCCCCATCACTCCTTTCAAACAGTCAAGAAATAGTTTAAGGACTTAAGGCTTTCTTTAAATCCGGCCTCGGGCGTAGCTAGGCAAACTATTCTGCAGTCATGTGTGGAGGTGTAGCATACCGCGCGGGCGTTTAGCCAACAAGTTGCTACCTTTCAATCTCGACGGAGTGTACATAGTGTGTAGGGTAGTAGCCCTACTTAACTTTATATTTTTAAATCTGTCTTTTATACTGAATCCCTTATTCATAAAGAGTATTAAGAATGTTACACACTACCCTAAGCTCCTTGTGTTGTGAAAAAAAAAATTGAGAATAGAGTCAGTTGGTGCAAGAGAAATTCCGTATACTATAAATTGCAGGGAGTAGAACCAAAATATTTATCTGTTCCGGTTTTTGTTCCGGGTTTCCAATCAAACTTTTTTTGAAGGTGTCGATTCTAGTTCTGCTGAGAGAAAAATAAAAGTTAATGTTCTTTTCGGTTCTTAATTAGATTCCGGATCTTTTAATACACAATCACTTGAAAAAAATCCTGAGAAAAGAAAGAATAAAGTTTTTCCAAATAAAATTAATTTCTAGAGAGAAGGGCATAAAATACAATTGTAAAAAATAGCTATATATATACTTAGAACTGATAAGAATTTTTATTAACCTAAAAATATATATATTGATTCCAATTCCAGTTCTGGTTCCTAAACAGTCTATTTTTAGGGTTCCTTTTCTGGTTATTTAAAAACCATTGTTAATTTCGGTTATAGGTTCTGGTTCCAGTTCTGGTTCAACTACCTGCAATAAAGTGAATCTACTCGTACCAATGATTAAGTACGACCTTTGACTTCAACGCTGATTGGTCGGATTTGGCCACGTGACCACGCCCCCTTGCTCTCTGATTGGCTGTTGGCTTTCCCCATCCTCCTGACCCCCTCCTCTCCCTCCTGACCCCTTTCCAGTGTTCCAAACATGTTGGTTCTTGTTCTATTTTTTTTATGTGTGATCAATGGTTTTTTATATTGGTTTATTATGTGTGATCATTTTTTATGCCTGGGTAGGATTGGGATGGGCGTTGGAGTTTATTTTTTATTTATTGGCATGCGGTCCACGGCGTTGGGCGCGGGAAGACACAGCACGAACATTCCCGACGGCAGCGTAGCTTAGAATGAAACCAGCTGGCAGCTGTTTGCTGGCCTTTCACTTCCCGGAACACACGGAACACTCCGCCTTGCGTTTCAGATTTGTTCCAGCCTCACCGACACGTTGACGTATGGCCTCTTTGAAAGGACGACGATGATTGGCGAAGTCAGAGAGCACGTCGATACCCGTATAAAGAACATGTTTTCCAATAGCTTTAGAGCCGCTTCTCAGCAACGGTACGACGCTCTCGAAGAGGCCACTGAAAAAACTTCCTATTCCATGCCCGCGGTTGAAATGGAACACCGCGTTAGATCGAATATATTCCTGTTCCAGCCTGGTTGATGTAGTATTTTTGGTAGGGACAGTTCATGATGAGCAGCGTCAAAAATGAAATTTCAAGCACACTTTTCCAAACTCGAATGGAACAGGTTCAACCGTGTCTGTTCTTATATTGATTTCCAGGCTTCCTATTTCCCTTCTAAGTACGGGCACGTATTGCATCGGATCATAGCTAACTGTCTTATGTATGCCGTAGAAATAGTTTGTGTTGTTGATACCGACGAGAAGTAAAAGCGGTGCCACAATGTCACCCATAGGCTGAGGAGTGACGATATCCGTGTAGATGTACATTTGCGAGGGCAAGCCTAGAATAATGTTGGCGGCGTACGGTGACTTTGGGACTTTGATCAGATTACACTGAGGATCGGAACCGAGCTGTATACTTAGTTGACTAGATAGAGTCAGCAGCTGTATATTTGGTGAAGAAGAAACAACGTCCACTTTTTTTCTTTATGGTTTGTGTACTTGAATACAACGCCGGAATCCCCTTTAAACGCCTCTATTTCGTTTAGGACTTTGACTGATTAATGGATATTGCTGTAATTTCCAGGTGGGATGTGATCTTTGAATATTTGTTCCACGCCGTTAGCGGCAATCCAGTTGTACCATACAATATTTTGGCACTCGGGTACGGTGGTGAAAGAACACGGATATTGGATTTCGGCGAGAGCGACTTCTCACTGTCCAACGAATGTAAGACGATAGGGTAGTTGCGTGATGAAATCAGCGAGGGTATATTTTGGGGAATATCTCATAGAGCTGTCGCGTGGTAAAGTAACTGGTCCTTCATGGTAGGGCGCTGACGTAACTGGCAGGAATTCAAGAATTAAACTTGGCGGGGTAGCCTTTCCACTGCATGTACATTTAATTTATGGCGTTTTTACCCTTGACCATTAGTATTTTATCAACTTTAAAAGTTTCGTGAAGACATACGCGTTGCAATTCGGGTTCGTAAAACGTTCCTTTCACCTTCTCGCCGTCAAGATCGTTCGACCTGTAGACGACTGGTTGTCGCAACACGACACCACCGACTTTAAACATTTCTTCGCTCCAATTGCTTTCGTAGCCCTTTTCAAACAACATTTTGGATTTGCTAATAAGCACCATGGTACCAACTTTGAGTTTTGGCTTAATATTCGAATTTGAGCGCCGTTTGCTGTACAGATTATCTCTGACTTGAAGCACATTAGTTTCTTAAACGTCGGAAGGCGCCAACTTGATACTGGAATGTTTTTCGCCGTTGTAAGCGTCGATTAGATCTTGGAGAACGTCCACATATTGATACGTGTTATTTTTGGTAAAGTAGCGCCACATGCGCCCTTTCAGAGCTCTATTGAATCGTTCGACAATGCTTGCCTTCACGTCCGGATTATGAGTGGTGTAGTAATACACGCCTTCTTTATTGAGAAATTTCCGGACTAGACGTGCCGTAAACATGGTCCCCTTGTCCGTCTGTAAACTTAGAGGTTTACGTCCACTTTGTTTGAAAATGTCCTTAAAGTGGTCTCTCACGCTGCTCCCCGTCTTGGATGGAAGCGTCGTCGCCCATGTCATCTGCTAAGCACGTCGATGATGGTGAGCAAGTACACGGAACCGTCGTTGTAGTTTCAGAGACCTCGCATATCGTTGATATCGGCTTGCCAGAGATCGTCAATGTTTGACACCACATACTTGTTGCGTGGAAACTCTTTTTTCACAGGTTTATGTAGGATGTAAGCATCCTGCACAAGAAGCCATTTTCGTACTTTGTCGGGATCTTTCTTGGACGCCTTTATGAGCGACGCCACCCCTGCAATCCCCAAAGGATGAGAAGAGTCGTAGTAGATGTGGGCTAAACGGACCATTATGCTTGGAACGGCAGCCACCTGTTTTCATTCACCCTTTTCAGTTTCTTCCTTTTAGGGCGTTGCGACGGTGTAAGTTGTTGGGTCACGGGCGTTTGATCTCTAATGGGCGCCAAACGTTTCGGGTTTACAATAAATTCTTTTGGGACATTTATTTTTTGAAGCACCGTGAGAAACTCTCACCACCCCGACGGCTTGCTGTGTCTTCTTGCTCTGACCAGATCGTGGACTAAATCCATAATATTGTATCCACGGAGAGGCGTATCGTGAATACTAACTTTCCCGTTTTCGTCCCAAGTGATACCACCCCTGGAATTAATATATTCTGGTAAAAGCTCGGCATATTCACGTGCCTGTACTGGTACAGTATTGAGTACAGCAGAGATGGGAAGTATAGACACTTCAGAGGTGATCGTGGTGGTGGTATTTTTAGGCAATGGATGGTGTTGACTAAAGTGCAGAGAGCGCTGTAACACCTGTTAGTATAAAGTCCATTTTGACTTGTCATCAAGTTTTGAATCGAGTATTTTTTACATTTCCTTGTCCAGTTCGGAGAACATAAGATTTGTGACTGATGCCACTTGTTGGTGTTTTTGCTCGTAGCAGTGTAATGTTTCCGGGGACCACAATATCATCTTTTTCGTGTGTTCCATTAACTACTTGTTGAATAAGGAGCCGACTACACCGCCGATTAGTTGGGCTAAAAGTCAGAGCAGGAACGCTCCTCCTACTTTCTGAACGAGTAGACGTCTATACTTCTTCCAGCACTCTACTCATTTGACCAGATTGTGCAACACCTGCTTGTGAGCACGTAACTTTGTCTTCTGCGTATTTTTCAACGGCACTCACCCTTTTAAAGTGTTGTAGGCACACTCGCAAACAGAGTCTATCAGTTTCTTATCTGCAGTTTTCAACAAGGTGACATGTTGCGACAGAATTGACGTGTAAATTGCTGAAGCTGAGCTTTATTCCTGGTATTTTTAAAAAGCACAATATAATGTTCGTTTAAGGAAATGTTTCTTTGGTCCTTGCCCTGGTGGAATATATTTTGTGGTGAAAAGATCGACGACCACTTCGTTGGCTTCACGTATCATGTCGTCCAGAATAATCATCTGTGGAGAGTCATTACAGGTGTCATCTATTTCCGGCAAGCCCTTATAGAATATGACGTGGGGACTCCGCCCGTATTGCTAGAATCCCGGTTGCCATAACGCATAATACCAGGTGATTTTATCAAATTTAACATCACACATTGTGTCCAGGTGACGAATAAAGTCGGCCACAAAATGTGACTTATGATGACCAAAAATTGATGTTTTAACTTGTCCATAATGTTGGAGACTGAGCTTATAAGCTAAATGATAGCTAGGATAGAATGGAGAGGGTGTAGACGTTAAAACAGAAACATAACATTTTTTATAATATTTATTTACAAATATATCTCACATCGTAAAAGTATACAATTAATATTTATTTTCAAATATATCTCATACCACTAACAGTATATTTGGAATATTTATTTACAAATATAGCTCACACCATGAAAAGTATACTTGGAATATTTATTTACAAATATAGCTCACACCATGAAAGTATACTTGGAATATTTATTTACACAAATCAATGTTTATACAAATATATCTTACACCATGAAAAGTATATTTGGAATATTTATTTACAGAAATAAGAGTTTTTACAAATACTTATATACAATAATCAAAGTTTTTACAAATATATCTCAAACCAAAAAAAGTATACTTGGACTATTTATCTACACAAATAAAAGTTTATACAAATATATCTCCCACCATGAAAAGTATACTTGAATTATTTATTTACATACAAATAAAAGTTTTAGAAATATGGGTCAAGCCATGAAAAGTATACTTTGAATATTTATTTACAAAAAATGATAGTTATAGATTATTATGGAAACAATAATAAATCTCTTGAACTTGTAGCGGGAATAGTGGCCTCGATATTAATTTACAAAGTCCAGTTTAAAGAGTATTTGAATATATGTACACAACCAGATGGTTTCAATTTAAAATATATCCGCATCGGTGGCGTAGTTGGCTAACGCGCCAGTCGTGTTGAGCCAGACCACCGAGAACGGGAAGATTGAGGTTCGAATCTTGGTCGGGTGAAATGGGGTGGTTTTTCCTAAATGGTTTTCCACTCTCCCTCCACGCAAATGCGGGTTCACTTCCTCTAAATTTAACATTCCCAATTCCTAATCCATTAGTGTAATTAGTACCTAAGCTTATAACCCGAATGGGTAATAAGACACGGTGCTAAATAATAATAATAATAATAATAATAATAATAATAATAATAATAATAATAATAATAATAATAATAATTTAAAATATGTACAAGGAAAAAAACAAATTTGACTAGAATTAGAATATATACAACAAACCAATAATATTTGACTCAAAATAATCAGGTAGTTGAAGGATTGTACTGGCGAATGAAAGAAATATAAAAAAGTATCCCGGGTGCATAAAATAAATCAATAAAATAATATGCGTGTTTTCACGAAGAAAAAAAATGCGTGTTTTCATGCAGACAAAAAATATGAAAAAAAAAAATCAAATCTTTGAAAAATGGAATGTCAATGGAACTGAATAGAGTGAAATAAATAAAATGACAATTCAGCCCGCTAAATGATCACCTTTTAGTCGTGGCGAGCGTGTTAACAATGACTCTGATACCCAAACGGCAACGTATTATAATCAACGGTTATCCGCCGTTTGGTGTACCCTGGCTGGTAGACTTTATTCTGTGAAACAGTACATAGAGTCGCAAAACATTTTCTTATAATTTTGTGCGGTATCTGTATGTAACTTTCCGCAGCCTGTTCAGTGAACATCACTTTCAAACCGTTAAAATTAACGTCGTTCCGGTTGCCGTAGTTTATGGTGATCCCGCGAACCTTACATACCGTTTTTGTTTTTGCAGGATCGTTACTAACACAAAATGGGTATGTGTAAACCTCGGGACCGCCAGATATAAAGGCGCTAATATAGCTTCCCGGACCGTAATCTTGAAGTTTGTCAGTGAGGTCACCTAAAAAGTTTCCGGTCGGGAGACTCCAATCACCGGCGCGTTCCGTGAATAGAACGCTATCTGTATCGTGATACAAAACGCGGTCCCCCAATTTTTCAAGGAAGCTGTATAAGTGCAACCTAGCCATAGCAGTCGTGTAGCATACCACCGCCCCACTCGTGTTAAGGTTAGGAAGCAACGCATCACGCGCATCCTTGTAATTTAGGAACTTACCCTTATCATTTATATCAATGACACTGTCCACGGTGATGTAAGGATACGTCAGGTACTTGTAGATGCCCTGAAAGTCGTTGACAACGGCTACGTGTGGTAAATCTGGTCTTTGCCCAAACTTTCCCCATAGTGAATTTAAAAAGAGTTTATCCAGAGTGCGGAGACCAAGGTTTTTACAAACAGAGCCAAAATCGAGTTTTACCCCCTCCCTTTGCTCATAATTTAATGTAAGCTAGCTTCTCATCTTGTGAGGTATACCACTCTGGCCATCCGCTGGCTTCTTATTTTATTTTCAAAAAAGTATCAATGTACCCGTGAAACAATCCGCCAAAACGTGTCTGACGGTCTTAAACAGATACATTGTATTTTCACACTTCGTATACTGCTTCAACGGTGTAGCCTTTCTCAATGGCTTTCCGGATCTCGTAAATCACCTAAACGCCTGTCAACCAGCGATCTTTTTTTCGTTGTTCTTACATGAACCTTACTTTTTCTCCTCCCTTAATTTCCTGCACAAGATGAACATTTACTTGTCGTGCATTTGTGAAAGCTATACGGGCATGAATAAATCCAATGGAGGCGTTACGGTAATTTTGGCTATGCCTTCTACTTGTTCTATAGATGGACAATTTGGTTCCAAGTGAATTTTGGGGTGGCCGATTGAATATTTTTTGTACTTGCAAACGTAAGGATACTACGAACACACATCCAAGTACTTGAGCTTCTCTCTACAAGAAAGGTATGCTTCGTGGAAGAGTTTGATACAATTTGTACGCCCGCCAAAGAATGCGTCCCTGGGACTGAGCGGCTCCTTGCTATACACCTTGCGCTGGAGTAAAAATAGTTTCATGTCCTTGTATGTGCGTTTCATCGCATTAAACGTACACTCCCACATCTCTACGACCATGTAGCAGGCATTCTTAAATTTTTGCAAGCAAGCCATGGTATCTTCATAGCGCGTCTCCATGGCCTCGAGGGGGCTGTTTTTTTTATAGGAGTGATCCTGTCAGGATAACAGGGAGGGCACCTGTGCCAATAGCAGCCCTAGAACTGGAAGACGGTGGTGGTATCTTCAGCTTTAACAACGTCTACAGGTCACCCTAACACATATTCCTCACAGCGGTTACCCGCATGAAGGATAGCGACACACCGTTGGTAGGCCTCCTAGCAGATCCATTGTACGGCGACGTACGACTGTTGGTCTGCACACCGGTAGCCACTGTTAGGGATTATACCGATAGTATTTTCCTTAAGGTGATTTCGATAGTAAACCAACATGGCCTCTCCTGCGATCGTACACGCCTCTCTGAAGGGATTCACCTTTCATTTTTTCATGAGCATATCGCTAAACTTTAGGCAGGCCTTCCATAGTATCTCTACATCTTTCACGTAATACATTTCCAACTCGCGGTTGAAATCAAAGACATAATTTTCTTTGACCAGCGCGTCATACTACTTCTCAAAGTGCTCCTTTCCCTCAACCGATATCTCACCGATGCTGTAGTCCTCCTTTGGAGGCAAGGGACCCCTAGACCCCGCATTTTCTTTTTTATTGATAAAATGGTGGAAATGTCCCTTGTCCAAGGACTCGTCAAGTCTAATGTCTTGGGCATCTTGAACAACGACATCGGTAGAAAGTTCAGCGAGTCAATAAATTGGAGTAGGCACGAATGGACATGATTTTTCCCACCGTTCATTATGAGCTCTGGAGTCCATTTTGTTTACCTCCGTCATGTATTTTAAAATAAAATTCCTATCATAGCCCTTCGTATTATGGCCTAGGAGGGTAATATCTTTAAGTTTTGTTGCTTTAATTTGCTCTATAATTCCGATAAATTGGGCCATTGTGGTATCACTCTTGAATATTCGAGTCCTATCGCCCCCGCATTCAGTGCAATGATGGTCATTTACATCGATATAAAGGCAGGCCTTGCAACACGTCTGCACGACACAGAGGTTAGATTCGTGCTAGTACGCGTTGACCGCACCTTGGAGAAGCGTTTATTGTCCGCATACAAAATCATAGAAAAAAAACATGAAAACGCCTTTTTTCACTGACGGTTTCGATGAGGCTTGCTTCATATATCAAAAATGTCCAAAAGGGTCTTGCATACTCTACAAAAAGTCTCATAACAACTATGTGAATAATTTGATCTTTCCAAACTGAAAAATTGTCCACATACCTGAAAAATCTTTTTGACATCACAGACCGACATGTGACCTCTGCAAAAACCGGGACGTTTATGGTTATCAAAACATGTTTGGTTTGTGAAACAAAGCCCAGTCTTTACAGGTCACAGTTCGACCTCCACTGTAGACCGCTTTAGCGTAGCACTTTTTGCACGTGGATTCACATTTGTGCGCATTCTTATTACAGAACGACATATGACACTCGCGTCAAAAGTACGAACACTTAAATGCGGCTGTCAAGGATATTATGATATCAAAATGGTTTTGCTTATAGTCGTGAAAATACAAATCAAGGTTGCCTTTAAAGGAATGTTCGGGAGGAGTAGGCCCCTCTTATAGTACATGTCTCCCCCAACGTTCCCTGAACACTGTGATTTTGTATTCGGAGAGGTATGTTTAAAATTGTTTCAGTTCAGTTATTCAACAAACTTTCAAAGGGTTCACACGGGCATCACGGCACAAATCTTCTGCTTTGTATTTTTGAATAGGACGAACCTTTTTGATTTGTTTAAAGGTGTTCACGTCCATGCATCCTTGTTATCTTTTTACATCACATATAGCTTTGGCGAGTCAAACCACGGGCAAGCCAAAGTGTGTCGCCATTTTGAATCGTAATGATTCTTTTGTTATTACGGCTACATGTGCTAGCAGGGGATATCTTTTCACAATTAGGTGCACTCCCACGAGGCTCCTTAAAATGGCTGAGTTTAACGTGCAGTGGTGCCGTACTTAAGATCAACTATTATTTCTCAACAGGTGACTTACGTTATCAAGCCCGGCTCGAGCGTCTAACTGATCCGCCCTCATAAAAGAGACGAATACAGGATTCAACTTCGATACCATGCTGTTTAAAAGTAAGCCGTCATGATCATCGGCATTGACACCATGGTCCTGTAGCCGATTGAGCAAATTAGTAATTTGTTTTTCAAGCCAGCTTAATGCGTCACGATCGATTGCTGGAGCACCAAGATATACGGTAATTTCTCTAACAGTATAAAAGAAACGCCTCAATTGTTTTATTCTCTCCTCAATGATTCGAAAAGTGACAACTTGGGACAATGCTCCACCAACCTGGTTTACCGGGCCACTAATTTACGAATATGGTCCCGCTGTCGGCACCCACGGGTTGCGGGAGGACCGCGGACCCCATCTGCTTCGCCGCATCTTGGACTCAAGGACCATCTCCCTTTCTTGTTGGCGGTACTCCTGAGGCAGGGTGAAGGGGTCTCACAGCCGTTGGCGGAGGGAGGATGGTGTCACCACTTTCACCCTCCATTTGAACTATAACACACAAGCACATGTCAAAGTAAACACTTTAATATAAATGTTCCAAACTTACGCGTCTTTTATTTCCCTTTAAAATGATACCACAAAATATATAATACTTTTTAATTTCAAACTATTTTAATATTAAATATATGTTACAATTTTTCCTAAACATATTAGCGTTAACTGATACCAACATTCGTAAAGTGTGTGTAATAAATAGACTTGAACCCTAGAAGATGTACAAAATACAGTCCAGGGCAGTTAATTTATCACTATGAAAGGTTAAACCTACATTTTCAACCATGCCGGGGAATCGAACCCGGGACCATTGGCTCAGCAAACCAATATATAGGTTTTTCTCATTTTTTAATAATCGGCTAAAGCAACAATATAATTTCCCCGGTTAATTATTATGTTGGTATATATTTGAATACCTTTAAGAAATATCTGTATAAAACACTAGATAAGTAAGCAAGTTTACCACAAAGCGCTAATGAATGAAGAAATCTAGTTTTAAATAAAGTATTGGGTGAAACATGTCTTAGCACAAATTGGTAAAAAGAATTAGAAGAAAGTAATTTTTAATGCTCAGAATTAAGTTTATTATTAGTAGAAATAATTTTGTTTTAGAATTAAATAAAACATTTTTTCAATGAATATTATAATTTAATTTAAATCCGTTACTGTTTTTTTAGCCTAAAGCCCTGGTCACTTTTTTATTCATAAAATGCGTATAACTTAAAAGACTAAGACATCCAAAAATCCGGCCCACTGTCTGTTAATTTAAAAGACCAACTTTTTTAGCCATGTCGGGAATCGAGCCCGGAACCAATAGTTTAGTATACAAACATGCTATCGAATTCGCTAAGGTGACTGTCGAATTTGATCCAACACATTACAAACACAGCTAAATCGACAATTATAATTTTTTCTCTCTTTTCTAGTTTGTACCGTGAAAATAAGAGCTTATATTCTCGAAATGGTCAGGTGACAAAATGTGGGAAACAACAGTGGTTTGGGGGAAGAGAGGATGTGGATAACTCTTTCGTAATAACTATTTCCAGCCTAGTGACTATATAGTATTGTTACTTGTAGACGGTACTAAAATATATAATGGCAAACTTACATATCAGCTGGTCTATCGCATTCAATTCATCCCAAACATCAGGGATCGCATTTCTGCTGGCGTCGGTATGGTCTTGGAGGATGAAGACTGCAGGCGGCGCGAAGAAAGCGGGGCCTGGCAAACCACCGACCACTTCTAGACATAGCGCAGGTAAAGTGCCCATCACTTCGCCGCTTTCAAGGGGTGACACCCTCACATACGCCACTAAAACCTCTGCAAGGGCCACTTGCTCCCTCAGGCCAGTGTCTAGATCATATGGATCCCAGTAGTCTGAAATTTTATAAACACATATTAATTACTTTCCTGGGAAAACAACCACTGCTGATTCTCTAAATCTATAGCAGGAAGCTAATTAACTACCCATGGACCAGTCACCATCCGCCAGGCAAATTCCGTCCTCGCTAAAAAGCGCTAGAGGTTCCGGGCTATCCGGCGCTACCGACGCTGCATGCATCGGGGGTGCGTCTTCTTGGCAGTCTATCAAAGGAACAAATACCACTGTACACCAAAAACGTAATAAGCAAAATAGTGACCATTAAAATATACAAAAAGCTTTTAAAACATACCTGAATTTATCCAATTTTCCAGCGCGTCGAAACTCATTCTGATGTTTACTAGCCGCAATTATTAAACACAATGACGAAAGTAATGATTTCAAGGTCTATTTATAGGCGCTTTAACGGGGGTATGCCGCATATAAATGTGGCGGCTTCTTATTGATCGATAATATTGTTTCCGCATTGGTGATTACCCGATCCACGTAAATAGGCATCTATATACCATTATCTTTCATTTGCGCTAAATCATCCACCGAAGATGGACGTCTTTCTCCGGTGCTGGCTGGAGGGGATCCGAGGATCGTCGGTTGTGGTTATTTTTCCAGCAGAACAAATGTGGGTACACATCATGCCCTGTTACGGGAGGAGGTAGGGGTTCGCGTCCCTGCAAGGTCAATAAACGCTAACTACTTTTATAAAACAAACCCTATATTGTTGCGCCAAAAGTCCCGGGTTCGAATCCAGTTAATGATATCTAGCAGGAGTAGGCATGTATAATAGCTTTGATTGTTTTCCAATTCCAACCTTGCGCAAATGACGGTACATAACTAATTTTATTATGTCTCTCTCATTCAGACAGAGATATCCAGACCGCGTTGGAGGTTTCGATTCCCCCTCGTGTTCAGTTGTCAATGACGTTCAAATGTGGGTACACATCTCGCCCTGTGACGTAAGGGTTCAAGTACCTTAGAGGTCAACAAACGCTAATTACTTCACATTTCAAACTCTGGCAAATGCTGTTAAACATTTCGCGTGAACACAATCAGCTCTTATATTACGCTTGCCTGAAGAGCTTAGTTCGAATCCCTGTCGTGCGTGTGTACTGAGGCAAGTTTCCTCCCTCATCGTCCACGTCTTGTGCCCCTGATGGGTTGTAAGACGCAGTTCTAAATACCGATAAGCTTACCTTCGTGGCTATTAGTAGGGAGGTAAGGGGATTGAATCCAGGCCAACCGTGTCGCTCGGCCTTCACACAAATGCAGGTATATTTTAAATCTTCCTCAACCCTGATATTACTTATGAATTTATGTAGTTACATATTATTTTGTCTAAATATAGCTACGAGCATTAAATTCTGTATTACTTATGAATTAATGTAAGAGATATATATCATTATTAGCACCACGTCTTACTAGCGGTTCGATATACGCACTTACGCTAATGTGTAATGGTAGGGTGATTGTGAGATGAAATGGAGGAATTACAGTTTAACGTGGAATCCAAACCACGGTGGGGGCCTGGCTTTTCTCACATGAGAACTTTAAATGATTTTTTCTGTTGCTATAAGTGGCTCAAGGAATAAAACAGCTGTTTCTTTTCTCACTTTATCATGTGTAGCAATCTTCCATTACAATGTATTTTATAATTTTTTTTAATATATGCCTCGATGGTCGTATGGTCTAAGGCGTCACTAGATGACAGATGACGGAGTGATCGAGGATTGAAGCAAATGCGGGTACACATTCTACCTGGTCTAGAAAAATCTGGTCAACCAGCAAAATGGTGGGGGTACAGGAATTACGACCATTCTAACAGACATTATCTGTGCTAAAAATACCAAGGTTCGAATCCCTGTGTGCACGCCGTCTAAATTTCAGGCTCATCTAATTCCAGCAGGGGGAAATCGAATACCCGCCGTGTAAGCTGTAGGCATTTCTTAATCATCCCCATGGCTGATACCTACATCCGCGCATGTCTACGGACGATACCATAAACCTATTTTAGTAGACTTTTCCAGTGGGGATGGAGGCCCCTAATTGAGCATTCCTAGCTTCCATAATCATAGCTGTGTCAATGCTCTCTTGTCGCAGGATAAAACCCATTACCACATAGAGGCGGGATTACGACATCATTCAGGGTCGTGATCTATTCTTGTCTCTAGTTGTCTTGTCGAGCCGCCAAACTGGCACCGGGTTGCGACACAGGGAAAACCCATTACCACATAGGGGTGGGCGAGAGGTTTCGACTGCGATGGGGAAGGGTGTGAGGGATTACGATATTATTCAGGGTCGTGATCTATTCTTGTCTCGACTTGTCTTGTCGAGCCGCCAAACTGGCGCCAGTCATCAGGGAAAACCCATTACCACATAGGGGGTTGCGACACAAGGAAACCCCATTACCACATAGTGGGTTGCGACACATGCCTTGAAGTAGGGGGAGTGAGAGGAAGTGAAAGGGGTCTAAAGGCAGGGGAGCCATTTATCACTCTCTACGCTAAGCAGCCGTCGGGAAAGGTTCGTTTCGTTTGTAAAGGGGGCGAATGAGTTAATGATAAATTCGATCTTTGTTCTTACAACTAATTTATTTTAGAAAGAACTCGCTCAAGATTCTGCTGAACATATCTGAGTGTACTTTAAAGGGTTTGGTGGATTTTTTTCAAATATGTTATCTAGTTGTTATAGAAAAATATGTCGGGACGATATTTTGATTTTTTCCTTGCCCTTAAATTAAGGATGGTTTACAAATGAGTGGTTTTTGAAGATTTCAAATTTTTAGAAAATGCCTTCCAAGATTTGATTCAAAAGTGATACCTATGAATTGTTTAACCTCACAAAAAACACTGTATACTTGTTTTTTGGTGGATTATTCGTTTAAGATTAGTTTACTAATGAGTAATTTTTGAAATTTAAAAATATTTCGAAAATGGTATCTACGATTTTGTTTTAAATGTAACCTATATCTGGAGAGTGCTGTAATAAATAAAATTGTATTCGTACTTATTTTTCGAGGAAAATAATTGAATATTATGTTCCAAGCTATTAAATACACTTTTAAGAAAAAAATTGCATGAGTGGGTCGTAACATTTACTTTACTTTCTTATTATATTGAAATAATTAAATTTTCCGACGTAGAGACTTTGGTTAATGTTTACATTTTATTCTCTCCTGAACCCAAAAAGGTGGATCTTACAATTCTGTCTGTCCCCATATCTGTCCCTGTGACTAAAATAAAAAGGGTTCAATGGATTTATCAAACTTTATATTTAGATGTTAAAATGGTTATGCCTCAAGGATTTTTTTTTAAATTTAATTCTAACCTTCACTTTAAGAATAATCAACTTTTGAATAATTTTTTGAAAATTGCATTTACAGTTTTATTTAAAATGGATATCCGGGAAGTGTTTATTTTAATATGACAAATAACAATGTAAATTTCTCGTTTAAAGGTAGTTTAATAATTACTAATTTTTTAAAATCAGAAATATTTCTAAAATGATTTTAACGTTTTGTATGATAAGTAAGCATATGATAGTTTATATATATATATATATATATAAGTATGTACGGATGTTTTGGGGTACCCGTCATTTGGCCTAAAGTGTAGGCCAAATGCCTTTTAGGCCAAATGACTTTTAGACCAAACGACTTTAGGCCAAACGACTTTAGGCCAAACGACTTTAGGCCAAACGACTTTTGTGAATTTAATTTTTAGGCCAAATGACTTTAGGGCAAACGACTTGAGGCCAAATGCCTGTTGAGAAGTAATTTTTAGGCCAAATGACTTTTCAAAAATTTAATTTTCAGGCAATTTATTTAAAGTGTTTGTGCTGTCTTCGGAAACATTTGTTATGATTTGTAGCGACGTTACTAGAGGTCGAGGGTGTGTCATGTTTAGTTAAATAGTATATACTACCGTTTCAAAATACATTTGTCTTCTCTCAATTTACTACTTCCCAAGGTATAGCAGCACGTCCATTAACCTGTAGTACCACTTTTGTATGTTGAACTTTTTTCATTGCCAAAGTTTTGTATTAGTTTTTGAACCTTATTATACCCCAAATAAAAAGTTTTGTACCCGTACTCTTTTTGATTAATTAGCATATACATTTTAATAGTTTTGTTTTATTTTGAATTTTGAACTTTTTTCAATGCCAAATATTTACATTAGTTTTGTACCATTTTGTTCCACAAATAAAAAGTTTTGTACTCGTACCCGTTTTGAGTAATTAGCATTTAAATGTGACCACTCCATGTTAATAATTTTGTATTATTTAAAATTTTGAACTTTTTTCAGTGCCAAAGTATATTTTATTGGTTTTTCTGCGTATATTTGTTTATTAATTTTGTTAAACGAATTAATCAGCCATCTTTTTTATACTTAATTTAACTTAGGCCTACTCGAGTTTGACCACGTCTTCGCTCACATTTAAGCTGAGTAAATTAACTTATTTCTAGCGAATCATCTAAACCAGGTTTTTTCAAATTCTATGCACTTTAGCCTTACATGAACATTAAAAGTAATTTTTAAGCTTTACTTTATTAAAATAATAATAACTTTTTACGTTATAACACAAAAATGAGGCATTAATTATTTTATTGATTTCTTTATTTTCTGATAGGAACTGTGTAGAAGTTTATTAAGAATAGTGAAGTTTTGTAAAATATTCATAAAATATCAAGTTTGGTTTAACATTTTATGACGGAAATATTATTCATGAAAAATATGTACATGTAATTTTGAAGAATGAGTTTTTTTTCCTATTACAGAGATGGTTCCTGTCAGCTTCTGTTTATATAACACACAAAGGAAGGCCTTTTTCAACTGCCAGTCGATTTTTCTAATTCAAATGATCATACTTGTTGAGAAATTACTTTCATACAAATGTATGTCGATACAAAGATCAAACTTAATTTTATTACTTCAAAAGTCAAACAGAATATTAATTTTATGAAGTCAATCAGAATTTAGCAAGTCGAAGGAAGTGAAAAATTGGTTCACAGTTATAACGATGCTGTGCCTCACCTGAAATCCCCTGCAGTTTGAGAAAGCCTGATTTAAGCTACCAAAAACACTATTTCAGACACGTGTGAGGCGAGAACTGAAAAAATACTTACATTTAGGGCATAACTGCAAGAAAGATAACAATGGCTCTTTTACGTGAAGGCATTGTTGTTGCAGTAAACACCAAAAGAAATAGTTTAAATTTACTATTTAAAAATTAATTAATTTGAAAGAATCACTCAAGTAAGCACCTTAGCTTATCAAACAAATTGTTCTGTTAGTAATTGTTTCTATTAGTTTTTGAAATTTTCCCCTCCCATCCTAATCATCATTTCTTTAACTCCCATTTAAACACTTATAGTTTTGAGAATTAATTCGTTATCTATAGTTGTACTTCTACCTGCCAGCCAAATTTCAATTTTCTACTACACCTAAAAGGTTTTTTTAACTCCCCCCTCCCCCCCCCCACCTTGATTTCATGGAGTTCCATTTTAAAATTTACGCCCTAATAGTTATTTGGAGTGGTGCATTTACCAGTCTGCTAAATTTCAATTTTTAACCACACTGCACTTAGATGTAGTTGTTTCTATTAGTTTTGTAGATTTTTAACTCCCCATTGCCCAACCCCCTTTTCCAAACTCACTTTGAGAAATTTAGAGTCTAATATTATTTTAGCTATCTGCAAAAAATGTATTTTGTACCTCATCTTAATTTTTTTTCTCTATTATAGTCCATCACCACTATTTCTCAGAATGCCATTTTAAATTATTATTATTATTATTATTTATTATTATTATTATTATTATTATTATTATTATTATTATTATTATTATTATTATGTAATGTTTATTTGTATTGGTTCCCGTACCTACTTAACGAATTTAAATTCTTTACCACACAGAGAAGTAATTGAGAGTAACTGAGAAATTTTAAGATTTATTTGTTTATCTTGATCAGTTCCTATACCCAAGATTATAGAGCAGGGGCCCCCAACACTATGCCCGCGGGCGCCAAGGCGCTCGCCGAGCCTTTTGCGTCTTTCCGCCACTTTTTGATCACAGCTGAAAAGTTCTTGCAAGTTTTTGCTTATCTCCAAGTATGCTGTTAACAAGAAGTTGGTGATTGAAAGCCCCCCTCTTTCCAATCCCTCCGTCTCATTCCTTTCTTTGCCGGCTCATTTACAAAGTGTATGCTCTCCCCACACTCACTAATACCATGCTAATACTTCCTATTTCCTTTGTAAATATCTTGACATCGCTCTACCCAGCTTTGTTGCCAGAATAAATATATATTTTAAAAATGTACCTAAGCACCAACATGGTGGTGAGTAGTTAAATAGTTTCTTGCGTCTTTATTTTGGTCTTGTTAAATCCATAAGTAAAGAAGTATATTTTATTTATTTTTTGTTAAGTTTGAGGGGGTTGAACCCCCCCGCTCCCAATGGCACCTTGAGTATTACCCACATCCACGTGTAACGTCACAATCGCTGTTGGAAACTTAACACGGCTCTACAGCAGTTGACCGGTTGTGTGTATAGCGTTGAGTCTCTGACCTCTGAGCCGGGAAGGAGTAGTAAATTTGCCTTGAAAAAATAATGGGTGCCTGCTGCACTACCGTTAATTTTGAATGTGCTCTAAGGTATAAAAAGGTTGGGGACCTCTGTTATAGAGTATAAGGTTGGCTCGTTCCCTATACCGTGCAGCATTCAGCTTTACCCTAGCACACAGCACTAATGTTCAGTTCAGTACATGTGACTGTGCGGTGTCGCGCTCGTTATTAGCTTCTTATTTATATCAAGTATGCTACCAAAGTCACTGTGAATAGTAAATGTTTGTGCGTTTTTTGTAAGCTTTCCTATTATCTATGCGTTAAGTGTTACGAATAGTGTCGGTACCGATACTAAAAGCGTTTTACCGTTGTCGTATGCAATAAAAGTAATCTAAGGGATATGGTGTTATACACCATGACTTCCCTAAAGATTCTGAAGTCAGACGAAGATATATTCCCTTCTGAACGGGATGGAAAATAGAGATCTGATTCGTATTTTATTTTCTAAGAAGATTTTTTCCCTGATGATTATGAACAAGACCTTCAGGCCTAGCTGCTATTTAGTCTTTCCTAAGAAAAGAAAATTAAAATCACCTGCTGTACCCTCCCTTATTTGGGGCGTATCCGAAAAGGTTATCCAAGGGGAAAATATTACCCATGAATCTAGACTTACGAAATAAGTACTAAGTGATTTCATGGCGGGTAAAAATATTTGGGGGTACATGTCACCCCAAATATTTTTACTTTAAGGGAAAGTTCACCTAATACTTTTGCTTTTGGAAAAGTCCCCTCCCATATTGAATTGAATTATTTGTTCAAATAGTTTACTTAATTGCGAGATTTCACATATGTATTTTATAACCTTATTAAACAAATTTACCTTACTTCATTAATTTGGACAGTAGTCTGGAAGAGAAATTACCCCATGCAAGCTGGTTATATTTTTAAGTTATCCATGTCACCTTAAAACATACTTTAGATACATTATATCTCAAATGTAATAAATCACGTGGCTGTATTACACACATAAATATGTTTTGTACGAGAACATAATTTATTGTATTACATAAATTTATATAGTATGTTAGTTAATGAAAGAATTAAGGTGTTTGGTGACGTCAATGTTCACTTAAATTAAGTGTTAACTATTCAATATAAATTTAGTAACCCTCTTGTAAGTAGGCCTATTCATAAACCAATTAGGATTGTAGTGAAAATCTTGAATTTATATTAATGTTCAAGTGAGAGTGTCAAACTAAATATTTAAAGGGTAATATTAGATTCAGCTACATTTATATTATATAAGTACGGTAGTAATGATAGAGAATGACATTAATAATAATAACCCCAATATGTATACCCCTCCCAAAGTTTATTATGATTGTGTGTCCCCCAAAGTTGGTAATAATATGTTCCCCCCTCAAAGTTGGATATAATATGTGCCCTCCCCCTACCACCCCCCCTGCTACTCGAGTTGGAAATAAAGTTGTCCTCCAAAATTGCAGTCAGGCACGTCCACGCGCGATATTATATAGATATGCAGAGAAAGGAAACCAAAGATGTGTAGGTGTTTTTCATTGTGTTCCTCAAAACATAAGCAACGAAATAAGTCAACCAATTGGGGTCTCTAAAAACATAAGCAAAGAAACAAGTCAACCAATTGTGAATAAGACTGAAACAATTAAAACATATATTGAATAATTACAAAAGGAAAACAAAATATAGAAATTCAAATTATTGAAATGAAAATTTCTGACAACCCGTAGACTCAGGAGCATACTTGTTTATATATAATTTTATAAGCCCAAAAATAGCCATTTATTTATCTAAATATGGGTTTTGGCGTTCCTTTTTGTTTCAACTAATGGGTTTTTATATATATTTTATCAAATAGTAATACAATACAAATACAGTAAGTTCATCCTAATACTTAATTTTGAGGGGATGATATTTCAAAATAATATTTTGTTTGTTCCATTTATCTTTTCACATTGACTTTCTCTCTCACAATTTTTCTCTCACGTTCTCTCCCCTCTCTCTCTCTCACACACATACTCTATTACAACACTTTCTTACACATCTTCTATCATTCTTTCTCGGCTTTCTCCCTCTTTCTCACACTCTCTCCACTCACATACACTATCAAACAATCTTTCAGAAATTATATCACACTTACTCTTAAACTCTCTCAAACTCTCTCTCTTAAACTTTTACTCTCTCCCAAACTCTCTCTCAAATTCTACGTCTCTCTCAAACTTTTTCTCATACGCTCTTAAATTTTCCCTCTCTCTCTCACTCTCTCAAACACCATCTCGGTCTCTTTATCTGTCTCAAACTCTTTCTATCTGTCTCAAACTATCTCTCAAACTCTCTCAAAATCACTTTCCCTCAAATTCATTCTATCTCAAACCATCTCTCTCAAACTTTCTCTCACCCAAACTATCTCTATATGTCTCATACTCTCTTTCAATCTCTCTTTCTATCAAACTCTCACTCTAAATCTTTCTCTCTAACTCTCTCTTCCTCACGCAAACTTTCTTCTCTAAGACTTTCTCTTTCTCTAACTTTCTATCTCTAAGTCTCCCTCACACGCGCTGTTATTTTCGCTCTCTTTCACACAATACCTCTCCCAGTCTCTCTCCCAGAATTTCATTTACACGATATATCTCCTACACACTCCCTCACACACTTTATCAGACATACTCCGTCATATACTCTCTCTCACATATACTCTCTCACTTTATCTCACACACACACTCTCCCATACACTCTCTCACGTTCTCTCATACACACTTTCTCTCTCACACAGAATCTTTCTCTAACACTCTCGCACACACTCTTTTTTTCCCACTTCTCCCAGTTCTCTCTAACAACGACACATACTCTCCACTGTTACTAGTTCACACTCACTCAATCTCTCTCACTTGCTCATTCACAGTCTCTTACACTCACTATCTCACACTCACACTCTCATTTTCATTATAATATTTTCTCCCTCTCTATATCATATCTTGTATATAATTTGATAAGCAAGTCTCCGGTTATAAAAATTACGGGGAAATGGCTGAACATATTTAAATAAAAGATTCTTCATTTTAAAGATTAGGTACCTAGGTGTCGAGGATATCGGTAAAATCAGTCATTTTCAACGAAAGCCCAATTTTCCCAGCGAGTTTTCAGCTTTTTACTCTTTGTTTACATCACCATAGAAACCCTTAATTGCGTGCACGGTTGTATATATTCTATAGATAAAAATGTATCTTTTTTTACAAATAATACCAACTCACTACTTTATGGTTCAACAATTATTATAAAGATTACTGTGATTGTTTATATCAAGGATAGTAGGTTTAAAATATATGTTGTTTACATTGTTGTTTTTCTCCTTCCTCTTCTTTGTTTTTAAATATTTACCTATGCCCTATGAATGTATGCATGTACGTATGTATGTGTATGTGTATGTGTATGTGTATGTGTATGTGTATGTGTATGTGTATGTGTATGTGTATGTGTATTATTGTATGTGTATGTGTATGTGTATGTGTATGTGTATGTGTGTGTGTGTGTGTGTGTGTGTGTGTGCGTGCGTGCGTGCGTGCGTGCGTGCGTGCATGCATGCATGCATGCATGCATGTATGTATGTATGTATGTATGTATGTATGTATGTATGTATGTATATGTATGTATGTATGTATGTATGTATGTATGTATGTATGTATGTATGTATGTATGTATGTATGTGTCATACTGCTACTACAAATATATCAGCACACTACACGCCTGTCTGTAGGTTGCTATCACCCAAGATAACCTTTGCACCTCACTTTCTTCCTCACTAATCATTTATATCAGCATATTGGGTGGCAAAACAGATCAAGCGACGTACTGTTTGTATCCAACACAACTGACCGGCCCTCTTAAAAGTCTCGTTTATATTGTAACACAACATGTTGACCAACACAATTCCAAAAAATTGTGTTACAGTGTGTGGGAGAGCCGGTCAGAGCCAATAGGTTGTGTTGGATCATTTATTGGAGATAATAAACCAACATGTTGGCTGAGTTGAGATCACTTAAGTTGCCTCCCCTCCCCCCCACTTAAGCTAAATTAAAATTTAAATACACCACCGTGTTGCACTCATTTGGCACCGTTTTGCACCCTAACCCCAGAGACGGTACGACTGTTTAGGTTTGGGGGGCAAGTTAAGAGTAGCCCCCCCACCCCCCACTATCAAAATGTTGGATTTTTCTATGCCATCTTAAAAGTCCTGTTTTGCACCATTTTGCACCCAAGTTGGACGTTTTACACCTGAATAGTTTTGCAAGAAAAAAATATTTTAAACGACAAAAGGTGTGGGGGGGGGGCCAAGTTAAGCGTAGCCCCCCCACTTACTAATGGTTTTTTTTATAATACCACAATAAAAGTTCTGTTTGGCACCGTTTTCCCGTTATTCTCACACACGGTATATAGGAGACAGCTCTTTACAACATTAAGGAATAGAAAGATATATTACTTAAATACTGACAATGCTAAATGGTGCGAAGAAAGCATTCTTATACATATGACAAACCCTCAAGTCTTTAATTATTTCCAATTATTTTACTCAAAATCACCCAAAGTGGAGCCTTGCTGTACCAAGACTACAAAATGGGTTACCAGTGATTTCCGCTTCTTGCTTCCCATGCAGAGAGGCCAGAGATAAAAGTGTTGGACTCAATGTTCCCGAGTGTAAGAGCAATGGATAACTTGACTTGAACTATTAATACGTCAAAGTAGAATTAGTGAATTGTTTTAGCTGTCAGATAATATTATGTCCATTAGGAAGATAATTGGGGTATAGTTTCGAGTGCATACTATATTTTGTTAAATTAACTTCATTTAATTAATCTAAATAATTTAAATATAATTATCTTAAATATATTTTTAAACATACAAAATGTAAAACATAACTTGACCGTTAGATATTTTCACTCTTTGATAATCCCTCTGAACCACAGCCACCACAGAATACAATTATTGTTTGCCACAGTAAAATAATTAATTGATAGACAGCTTCTGATTTGGTTTAACAAATAAGGAAAATATAAAACAGCTAAGATGTTTGAAAAACAACATATATTTCAATAATTAAGTTATTAATCTCTAGTGAGCCAGTGAATCCTTGGATGTGTCAACATCGGTACTGTGTTAGCGGAAAATACTAGGCCAGGATATTATTAGTCTGAGTGCAAGAAAGAAGGTATAGTACAACTGCACATGCTCATAAGAGCGACATTTCTTTGAGAACCCTAAGGCAGTCTACTAATTTCAATGTTGATTAGGAAATTTGTGGTCAAGGATATTAGTGCTACATTTTTCAACCTCTCACACCATAGTTCTTTACCAAAGCTTTTGCTGCATAAGTACCGGTGTTTTAAAAAAAATCTTATCTTAAAAAGAAACAACAATAAATTAGCATATTATAGTTATGTCAAAGGCCCTTGATAATTATTCAGAGGGGCCTATATTTAATACTGGTTTGAGCAGTGGCATATCTGATTATTTGACACCCAGGGCGGGTCCTTATTTTGGTATACCCATAAATACTTTTTCAATCTAAGCACACAAACAAATATAATACAATTTAATTATATTATAAAATCATAAAGTACAGTCACAAGCCCCTAGAAGTTATTTAGAAGGGCCATCCCCAGATTAAAAAAAAATATATCAGATGCCATAAGACAGGCGTGTCAAACTCGTCTGATCATATAGGCCACATTAAACATTAAAAATTCGGGGGGGAGGGGGGGCATATTTCAAAATAATGTTACTATTATTTTCTTAGGTGAACATAATTGCTGCTAGGTAGCGTACTATTACAAAAAGAAATTAGTAGGCTCTATATAAAACAATAGACTAACTCTATTTTTTACAAAAAATTTGAAACATTTTATTTACAAAAAAGGTGTTAATGTTTCAACAACGGTGTTAATGTCAGGCTTTAAATCTTGTGTGAAAGCATAGCCATCTCTAGTAGAAACCCGCGGCCAATGAGAAGTGGCAACGCCGCATACTGGGGCCAGATACTTGACTCATAGTTATGCTAGAGCGCGCCAAATCATTCAGTGCAAGGTGTTTTTGCAATGTTTGTTGACTGACTATTGCTTTATCTTGTGTTTATAATATGTTACGTACCATTGGTTCTAAGCATGGTTAATACATGTGTCGTGCCTGGTTGCAATGCAAATTATAAAACTTCAATTGCGAAAGAGGGATATATTGTAATTTTTCAGTTCCTTACAGATCCTGTACGCAGAAATGAGTGGATTCGCGCTATTCCACGTTCAGATTGGTGATAAAAGAAATAATTAAGTATTCCATTGATTACATAGGAGTTCCTTATCTACTACAGGAAAATTCCAGACAGATAATCTCGTATCCAGGTTTGGTCAGTATCGACAGTTATCTGGAGGAAACCATAATATTACAGTTACTCAAGTAATGGAAGCAGAAAAGAAAAAACAGTTAAGAATGTTTTGAGGCTGCATCCAGCAAAATACGGGGAGGTGTATTTTTAAAGTTATTTAGTTGAAGAAAATTTGAATTTGTTACAGAAACAGTCACAACAGACAATAAGTTCTTTTCAGTTCTAGAACAAGATTATTTAGAAAATATTAAGTTTGAAAACTCTGGATTTAAATAATTATGTATAGTATTATGTTAGTTTTAAACTATCCAACAAAACAAAATTTGACGATTTATTTATTGCTAAGCAAAATAAAATAAAAATGTAAATGTAATGACAAGCATAGCCAAAGTATTAATAGAGGCAGGTTATCTGTTCCATCAGATTTTATTTTGGCAGTTTGTAAACATGTGGTAGTAATTATGCAAACCCTTTTAAGTGAAAAATTTGATAATTTTTTTATAGCTGCTAAAAATCAAAAACTAATAATTAGTGCATAAAGGAAATTAAAAATGATACATCTTTTCATTTACTGCTTGAAGTTTGTCACTGTGGAACAGATCAGAGAATTACAGCATTAAATATTATCTCTGTTGTATCCAATATAATTTTAAGTAGGCCTAATTATTGTAAAAAAATAAATATTTATTTAGTTAGGTGCTAAGATAACAAAAAATTATTTTCATAATATTCTTAGATGTTGGCAAAATGGAAGTTTCCAAAGAAAACCCTATTTTCCTAGAAAATATATATTATTTATTCTGTGCGCGCAGTGGCTCATCCGTACACTTATTCTTTACTTAGATCACCATGAAAACCCTGATTTTTGTATGATTGATATCGGTAAATAAAATATTTATCTTTGTTTAAAAATAAACTCAATTCTTACTTAAGTGGTAAGGTAAACAAATAAGTAAAGAGCTGGGAGAGGGGTCGTTTTACGGTTCTAATCGTCGGGTGAAGAAGAAAACTTACTTTTTGCTTAAAATTAATCACTGAAAGATCTAAATCAATGGAAAGTTGTCTTTGACAAGTAAACCTTTAAATAAGAAAATCAAGTCATTCTATAGAACATTTTCAAGTAAAAAAGTTTTGAATACATTTTAGCGCGATAATTTGCAGCCATCCCTGCAACGATCCACTAGTTAGTATTTAATTGCTCTTAATGTCTAATTTTACCTGTAGCTTAAGGCCATATGTACAGAAATTTTTTTTTTCACCATTCAAAAGAGTTTTCTTCTATGAAATGTTACACACCATAAATATATTTTTATGTATTTTTTCTAACGAGCTATGAGGGTAAGCAACTTCCATTTTTACGTTTTCCAAATCAAGTTTTAGGCCACAGTTTTTAAAATAAAAATTTGAAAATTGAAATTTAGTATCTTTAATACTATACCTATTTGATAAAGCTGGGATTTTACCGTAGGTAGAAGCATACTCTATATATGTATACTTAAAGTTCCCTTAAAATTAACACAATTCAACAATTGTTTACTAATACTAATCAATCTATAAATATTAAATATTAGTATTCATACGATTTATAGATGTGTATACTTAAGATAAAATATATATTAAGATCTAAATATGAAACGATTTACTGAATAACTTGATTTCCGTATGACATTAAAATATGCACTGAAATTCCAAGTTGGCTCGCCAGATCAAAACTTTGTAGGGAAGTGTAGCTTAGTTTACAAGAACGGGTGATAGCGCCCGCCTCCACAATTCGAGCAACACACAGCGGCTACTCCAGTTGTATTATCACAGAAATCCAAGTAATCTGCCGTCCATGCGAGATTTCTGTTTGAACGATCATTCATAAGTTGTCTCTTGAAATAATTAGCCTCATGTTTTAGTGATATTGATCTTTATATCAATGCAGGAGTTATTTCATTATTGAAACATGTTGTAGTAATTTAAAGATTTGTGTTAATTTGTGATCTCTGTGAACTGTAAAGTATATATATATATATAATATAATTATTAAAATAATAAACAATGGTTTCTTCCATTACAAAATGGAAAACGTCAACCTTTGAAACCGAGAATGAGCATAATGTATTATATGGGCAGATAGGCTTTATGTTAATTTTATATATTAAGGGTTTTCCAGAATCAGTAACACAGAATATACAATTTAACTAGCGGACCCGACAGACGTTGTCCTGCCCGAACGTTGGCTTTTCGTTTGGGTGGCATAATTGATTTCGATAATAAAGCAAATACTATGTGATCATCACAATTACAAATTCACAATGAACTCCAATTAGTGAGTAACACAAATATTACAAATTCAGTGTTTGTCAAGACAACATACAAAATAAAACATCTTTTCATTTTTGGCATTTCGCCCACAACTTCACAAATACCAACTGTATCAAAAAACAAACATAACTATGAATAATTCTCAGAAGTTCAATTATTTATGAACTTTTCAGAAGGTTTTAACGGTCAATTATTGATGAACATGATTTTTTAACGGTCAATTATTAATACTACCAGGTCAAATTTGTATCTAAACCATCCATGGACTTACTCGAACACACAAAAAATTTCATCAAAATCGGTCCAGCCGTTTAGGAGGAGTTCAGTGACATACACACGTACAGAAGAATTATATATATTAAGATAAACAATAAATGGCTGTAAGCGATAGCCCAAGGCTTCGACACATCGCATATCAAGAATGTTGAAATAAATACTTAACATTTGAAAGCAAGGCCGTAGCCAGCCAATAATTTCAGGGGGGGTTTGGTTGGCCCATCCCCCAATTGACGGAGGCTAGAAAAAATTCGAAATAAAAAACTGTTCTAGAAGCTATCTGAAGTGTTTTTTTATGGCAACACTACCTCCTAACTATGGGAGGCTAGGACAAATTCTAATTATTAAATGGCTCTGGAAGCTCTCTAAAGTGCTTTTTATGGTAACACAGCCCCCTAATTTGTACTTGTACCTTAATTTTTATATTATTTGAAACATAAATAAAGCCATATATATATTTTGTTCATAAAATTTCGGGGGGGGGGGGGGTTTGAACCCCGAAAACCCCCCTCTGACTACGGCCTTGTTTGAAAGCACTTTTTACAGCCATTGTAAAAATAATCTTTTTCATGAAAAATAAAGTAATTTAAGCAGTTTATAGCGTTTTAATTTCTTAGCTATTTGAACTAGTTTAGTCGTTATTTATGCCGAAAAAGGCATTATTTTATATAACTTAAATTGGCAAAACTTATTACCCTGAACACAACTTGTGAATGTGAGGAATGCCAGGCCTCCACCGTGGTTCGGATTCCACGTTAAACTGTAGGTCTTCCATTTCATTTCACAATTACCCTAACAATACACATTAGAGTAAGTGCGTATAACCCGAACGGGTAGTAAGACGCGGTGTTAATAATAATAATACCCTGAATACATCAATATACATATAGTAAAAATAGTTTCATGATCTTCAATTTAGTGAAAACTGCAATTATTATTATCAATTAAATTATCTATGTTTTAATATGTATTTATATTTTTAATTAGAGGTAAGAATATTTATACTGTCAGTCAGACTTCGATATTGGTTCATATGAGATTATCTGCATGATAAATTTTATTGATCAATTACACTTTAATTAACATTAAAATTTTGTGATTATCTACATTTTAAATCATCTGGACGATTTTCATCAAATTAGTCAGGCATAGGCTATAGGTAAATATAATGTGTGCTTAGATGGTGATTATGAAAGCATTTATATATATATATATATATATATATATATATATATATATGCATTTTACCTTAAGTAGCAAACCCAAAATGTCAAGTGGTTACAATTAAATTGATTATATTGTTCAAATATTTGTTAATTTTAGGAATACTGCAAGTTTACACGGTTAAAAAGAATTATTGAACTCTAAGACATATACAACATCCAGAAGAAGGCCGAGAATTGATCAAATAATAAATATTACACCCCTACCAGAAATCGAGCCCGAAACCTTTTGCACTGTAGACCATCCTGCTAGCAAGTGAGCTAACGTGTCGGGCTATGGTACTATCATTATATCACATGTATAGCCTGTATTTTCTTACGTTCTCTCCCACAGCTGTAAAACTATTAATTGAGTGGCCTCTTGAAAATATGCTTGATAAGAAATAGATTTTTTTTATCACCTTAAAAATGGTGTGAATGCAAGAATCTACGTTTAAGCTGGCAATTTTTCCAGCATTTTATATGGCTTACATTTTGGAAACTATTATATTTGAATATTTAGAATTTCTCTGTTAATCCCACCTATAAGGGTATAATCAGGTCAAGTTAGAAGTAGTCTATAATGATGTCCCAATCAGTGAGATATCCTGTTGGGTACCTAAACAATATAGGAAGGTATAGTGTTCATTATTTATATATTTCGAACTCACTTAGAGAGTAATTTTAGGCCCAAGTATGATATTATAGTAGTAATTGATGTTTGCATTTGCAAGTGTGTAAGCACTCTGAATTTACTTCAAATGAAAAAACCGCTATTTACTATTGTAACGACAGTCTTTCTACCAATTTTTTTATTATTTTTTTGAAAATAAATAATGTAATGAAATAATTATTTCATTCACAAAGGAATGTCGTTTATTACATATCAGTCATAAAAAAATATGTGTGTGAAAGAGAAAGAACGATTTTTATTTGAATTAATTTAATCAAAATAACTAAAGCATTACTATCCAAATAAGATGTAGCTTATAAACTTATATATAATCGCTCTCCTATGATTTAGGCACTTTGAATTATTTAGTGATTAGGTTTGGAGGTTTGAGTTATTCTAGGGTGCAAGGAGAAGGAAACAAATTTTTCTAGTAAATGCACCCTATTTACGTGGAGAGTGGATGGGGAAACTATAGAAAGAGAACTCATGTGGCAAGCCACCTAAAAATATGTAAAAATTATATATTTTTATTATTTGTATAAGTAAATTATTAATATTTTTTTTTGTAAACTCGAGTTTATTGCTGCAAGTTCCTAGTAATTTTTTGAATAAATATTTTTGGCCTGATTCACCAACTGATTCAAGTCCTTATCGAAGTTTAGCTTTATATAATATATGCACACTTTGAAATAATATATTATTATATGTCACATGACTTACACAAATGAACAACGTAATCATCAGTCTTGTTCAATTTTCTCTCTCTCTCTCATATATATATATATATATATATATATATATATATAATTACAACTTATATAGGTGAATAAAACATATTTATCTTTATAATACGCTTTATCTCTATTGCAAAATCATTAGTCGCCTGTTCTTTATTGGACTAAATAATATACATTTTTAGATGATAATTTAGGCCCTAATCTTTTTTTCTATTACAGAGAAGACATATGTGATACGGAGTACATGTCCGGTATGGAAGAACTCCCTCCCTCCCCAATTGATAACATTATTAGCTATAAGTATTCTGATGTTGAATGTACCGATTCAGAATTCCAAAGTTCTGAGGAAGGTGATAGTTGTGAGATTAATTCAATAGAAAATGAAGAATTTTGAGTTGTATAGGAAAGTGATGATGACATACCTAGATTATTGATGAGAACGATATCTCCGTCAAAAATAATATAACAATAATAACCAAATGTAAATAATCCCACCATTTGTACCATGGGTAGGTCCAACTGTGAAAAAAATACGTCTGCGGTTTGCCCCCCCACCCCTCCCCCAATATAAAAATTCAAGTTTTTTTAATTTCAATCGTTTGTTCTTCGCTAGTTACAGATTGTGCCGCAAAATTTTCGTTTGATCTGTTTTGATAGGCCCACAAATGATATGTTTACATTGGTGGGACCAACTTCACGGCAGCCCCCCCCCCCATTTTGGAAAATTTACATTTTTATGGTTGCAATCGTTTGTTCTGGATTATATCGCAAAAAGGCTCGTTTGTTCCGCATTTGTTCTTGCACAAATGGGACATGAACTTGTGAAATTTAATTTACTCGTGAGGGGCCAACTTCACGGTAGCCCCCCACTTTGAAAAATCCATTTATTTACGATTGCATTCGTTTGTTTCGGGTTGTCCCACAAACATTTAGTCTGTTCCGTTTTGATAATCTCACAAATGATATGTTTACATTGGTAGTGCCAACTTACGCTATCTCCCTCCCACTTTTGAAAATTGAAATTTTTATGGTTGCGATCGTTTGTTTCAGATTGTTTGAAAAAAAAATTACGTCTTGATACGTATCCAAAATTAATTATCATACTTTAACATTTGACATCCATGAATTCGCCCTTCTCCCCTTTTAAAAACTTTTTTTTTTATGATTACAATAGTTTTTCTTTTACTAGTTCCGGATTGTTCCGCAAAAAATCAGTTTTTCCGTTTTGATACGCTCACAAATGATATGTTTATTTTGGACCTCCATGAAGCTGCTTCACCGTCCTTTTCCCCTAATAACATTAAAAAAAAAGTTATGATTGCAATAAGTTGTTCTTCGTTTGTTCCGGAAAAAATAGTTTGATATGTTTTTATACGTCCATAAATTGTATGTTTACATTGCACGTCCATGAAGTTGACCCCCTCCCCCATCTTTTAAAAATCCATATTTTTATGATTGCAATCGTTTGTTCTTAGTTTGTTCCGGTATGGTTCCTTAAAATAAACGCACATTTCGTTTTGGCAGGAAAACACAAGATTTATTTACACTAGGAGCGTGGATTGACACCTTTATGGCAACCATATTCACCACATGAACAAACACAACTTTTAAAAATCGATATTTTATCTTTGCAATCAATAATTCGTTCTTGGTTCATTTTAGATTTCTTTTTGCGAAGATTTCCATCTATTCCTTTTGTAAAGCCTCGATAAATTTTTCTAGTAGTAGCTCTCTCACATTCTTTCAAAACTTGAACATTTTTTATTTAAAGTTTGTTGCTAGTTTGTTTGAGTTCCTTAACATGTTTATCTTTATTTTGTTCTGAATTTATGTGTTTATTTCATGTTGATAGTTTTAAAATTAATATATTTTTATCACTATGCTAAGCTCCATTTCCTTACCTCAAATAGATAAAATATAACAAAATTTGTATTTTTGTTTTATAACTTTATTAGTTTGTTCCAGATTATTTGTGCATTATATTTTAGTTTGTTAGTTCTTAGATCTCTTACAAACGCTAAATAAACTAGTGATGATGGCCTTTTGTGTGTGCGACCTGTATGGTCACACAGGGCGCCATTAAAGAATTGTCCCACACTCTGTGTCAAAGTATAAAAAATATTGCCTTTGATTCACTCATTATGCACAAAAAAGCAATAAAAAGGCGAAGCAAGTCAGAAATACAAAAACTAGGGAGATCTTGGTCTACAACATATTGCATGCCATAAAACTCATAGTAAAAAAAGTATTTTTATGGACCTCACTTCCTCCTAAGCTCCAAAATATTGGTTTCGTCTATTTGTGCAGTTGTGAAATTAGCGAAAGATACACGAAATCTTACCTCCCTTTTCCCCTACCCCGTCAAGAGAACTCATAACTAGGTTACCCTAAAGTATTGACATCGCACCTTCCTTTTGTTTGCTACTATTACTGTTAAGATGTAGTAAATAGTATCTTTGACCGCAAAGAGACATGATTGGAAGAAAATGTCAATTATTCCAACTCTGACACGAAGAAGACTAAGAAATTCCTTGACGATAAAAATATTTTTTTCAAATCAAAATTTACTAAGCGGACCCAGAATAAATTTTCAAAAAAGTGATTAAAAATATCTATAGAATAGCCTGAAATTCTAAAAAAATTGCTACAAATTTGCCAAAAAAAACCCTAGGAATTTAAACAAAAAATCGAAATGAATGCACATGACTAAATCAAAAACGTTCTTTACAAATGGAAACTAAAAATAGCTATGCAATGAAGTCTTTTAACAGCTAAACTCTTGCATTCTCGTAAATATAATATTGATTTACAAAAATTTACTTTAAAAGAATTCCCATCCCAACGCAACTTTTCACCGTTTAATTTCAGCGTCTAATCGGTTATGTGGATTTTACAAAAATGACAAACAAATAGGATACATAGTTAATTTTCAACATTATCTTATCATCCCTACAACTGTTTGATTAAAAAGAATATGTTTGAGTATCTATGCATTATAAAATATCGATATCATTTAAAAATATACTAATTTAACATAAGTTCCTGGATATTATTCAAACTAGAATGGGCTACCGTGAAGTTGGCCCCTCTCCCCCCCAATGAAACATACTATTTGTGGGCTTTTTAAAACAGAACAAACAAAAATGTGTGTCTAACAATCCGGAACAAACGAGTGCAATGAAAACACCATGAATTTTTAAAAGGTTTTTTTTGAGGGGGGGTTTCCATGAAGCTGGCCCCTCATGAGTAAACAAAGTTTCAAATTCACGTACCATTTGTGCAAGAACAAATACACAGCAAACGAAACTTTTTGCGGAACAAACTCTATCGCAACCATGTAAATGTCAATTTTCCAAAGTGTATGGGGGATGGGGGGGTCTATCGTGAAGTTGCCCCCCCAAATCCCAATATAAACACACCATGTGTAGATTTATCAAAATGGAACAAACAAAAATTTTTTCGGAACAATCCAGAACAAACGATTGCAATCATAAAAATTTGAATTTTTCATAATGATGGACCAACTACGGACGTAATAGACGGATATCCTGTCAGAAATGTAATCGAAGAGAACTCTACTGAATGTATTGCTCTTTTTGCAAGCTTATCAAAACATCCTAGCCCTTGCTACTCGGATGCTTCATCACTGACCAGCCAACGAAATTATCTAACCCTAAGTTTAAACAGTTGACCCACGGAGTATCAGCTTACGTCTGTGCCTCTGTGCCGACACAGCAAGGCTGCTTGACGTACACTACCGTAATAAAACTGAAGTCATGTATCCATGCGAAGCTCTAGAGTTGCGAGTGGTAGTAATGCCCCTGCGGGTCATATGATTCCCTCTGAACAAAACTTATTTTTTTATGGCAGTGTACGCCTTATTGGTCTAGTTTGACCCAGGGCTATATAGTAAGGGCTGTCCCAGTTCTTTGATGCTAACGCTGCCGCCTTGGTTCCACTAGTTGGAGGGGGGAGCACTGGCGTGACGTCACCAGCCAGACACAGCGTGGCACCTGCCAAATCACCACGTGTTAATACAGTAGTATTCCAATGCGTAATGTTTACTCATTTCGTTTTAAAGTTTCCGTCTATACAGTTTAAAGTTGTTGTTGTTTTGTGAACGTTAGTGATGTGGAGATATTGCTGTATTGTGGAGATATTGCTGAAACCTTTCATTTAAAGTGTGTTTAGAACAAGAACATGAATAAATAGCTGTGATGTAGCAACGTGCACAAATTATTCCCGGAAAACAAAAAAACAGGGAATCAACGTTGTATATCACAGGTTCCATAAGGATCCCGTAAGTTACAAACTTTGGATAAATAAGTGTAAACGATTAGACTTAGTTAATTGTAAAAATGCCTATGTGTGTAGCGACCATTTCCCTATCTCTGACTATGAGGATGATATGTATTAGGTTTACCACAAAGAAAAAACTAAAAATAACCGTTATTCCATATTTGAATTTAACGAGTCAGAAGGAACAAGGTGATGAATTGAAATTTTCTTTCCTTAGAGAAGAAAGGCTTACTGTTAGACGTACTCGTTTAGCTGCTTTGGAAATAATTGAAAATTTAAGCCCTAAAAAATCACGCTTTGAAATAAATGAAATTGTTCCGAGTTATTCCGCCTTTGAAGAAGATAAAATTGTTAAGTGTGATAACTGTGTAAACTACGAGCAATTGCTCAACGAAACTAAAACACTGAGGAAAACTGTCGATGCCTTAAAAATCCAGTTGAACATATTTAAGAATGAGAAACAATTTTTTTTAAAAACATATGCTCGAAAATCTTAAAGACTTTCTAAACAAATTAGTAAGTATATTAGTGTAACAAAATCACTAAAGCGACAATTATGTTTAATTAAACGTAAATATGAATAAAAATTTTCATTTAACTAACTGTTTCGCAAATCTATTAACACCCACACAACTATAATCATTGGCCTGTAAAGATAAAATGATTCGATGGACAAATGAAGACATTTCACGCTCCGTTATGATAAGAGCCCTGTCTCGTAAATCGTATGACTTGTATTCCCTTTGCCTTCCTCATCAACTTTATGTAGGTGGTGTGCTAAGTTTACCTGTTTTCCTGGTATTCTTAACAATGTACTGGCACTGGTTTCAAAATGCTGTGAAGATTTACCTACAACAGATAAACTTTGTGTACTATATTTTGATGAAATTCACATAGACAGCAGGGTTGTCTACGATGTTGGACTGGACCAAATTCTCGGCCCTCACTCCAAAGCTCAAGTTGTGGTAATTAGAGGACTATCAGCTAAATGGAAACAGCCAGTGTATTTTGATTTCGACAAGACTATGAACGAATCATTGCTTTTCCTGATTATTAACGCTGTAGAGTCTTCAGGAATCAAAGTATGTGCCATTGTTTCTGATTTAGGAGGCTGTGTAACAGTGTGGAAGGAGCTCAAAATAACCACAAAAAACACATATTTTATCAATCCTGCTGACTGCAATAGAAAAGTGTGGGTTTTTGCTGACATGCCTCACTATATCAAACTTTAGAGAAACCACTTTCTCGACGAAGGACTTGTTTTAGAAGATAATACAGAGATCAATGCGGATATTTTGACTGATGTTTTACAGAGGGACACAGGTGAAGTTAAACTGTGCCACAAATTTGATCCTTCTTTTTTGACTGTAAAGGGAAATGAGAAGCAACGAGTTATACCAGCCAAAGCCATTTTCTCAAGAACTATGGCTAAAGCAATAGAAGTACTAGGTAAGAACAAAAAAGCGGCCGAATTTTTTGAGCTTGTAAACTCGTTCTTTGATGTAATGAACAACAATACTCCCTACCCTTCAAATTCTAGTCCCATGAGAGCTGGTTTCGGTCTCATGCCGTTTCATGACAGACAAAAAGACATTTTAAATGAAATGAAAAAAGTAGCAAATACAATGCGAGTAAAAGGGAAAAAAGGTTTATTACCATTTCAAAAAGGAATTACATGTAAGTTTGTGTGAGTTCCATAAGCTATAGAGTACGCAAGTTATATAATAATAATAATAATAATAATAATAATAATAATAATAATAATAATAATAATAATAATTATTATTATTATTATTATTATTATTATTATAAAATAATAATATAATATTTTATATATTATAATATAATATAATATTATAATAATATTTTATTATAAAATAATAATAATAATAATAATAATTAATTATTATTATTATTATTATTATTATTATTATTATTATTAACAATATTATTAGAGGTTCTTATAAATTTAAAGACGGTTTGGCTTGAATTAATTCTATTTACTACTTTGTATAGTGATTAATATCACTAGTTTAAATATTATTGACGGACCAGTCTTTCTGACAAGCCTCATTCAGTCTATCTAAAACCAGGTGCGCTCAAATAGCTCGTAACTAAACACGTCAAACTGAGCAAAGTATTTAAGCTACAGAGATAAGTCTTATATCTAAATAAAATTCAGTTCATTGTCATCATTTCGTACGCTTATACTACCCATTTATTTCAATTAGGAAAAAACTTTTCAACAGAGTAAAAATGTGTCTGCTATAGAAACTTAATTATAGTTCTTTCATTAGAAAACCATTTTTTAAAAGCAAACAAATTGGAATATGGGAATTTTAATAATTTCCTCATGTCTTAAAAGGTTTTTATAACAAATTCTGAAAAAATGACTATGATTGTTCAAGTAGTTTACGAGAAAATGTGAGTTATGTTTGGGAACTTTTTTGCGTTCTTTGTGTGTCATTCGATCTCCATCATGCCCGTGACGTCACGTCTTGAATGAGAGAGGACCACCTCCAGAGCCGTAGTGAGACAGCCCTTATTATATAGTCCTGAGTTTGACCTGTTGTATTTCAAGTCGCTTCAACAGCTGGCTATTGTGGTTAGGAAAACAGCTGTATTAGGTGTGAACACAGTTTACACACTTTTAGGATACCCTAGTAAACAGTCTTAGGCATTTGGTAATAGTCGCCTAGCGACTCTTTGTAGCTCATTATGTTGTTTGGCCGAGCCTCGGCCTTGACGTTCTCGCAGTTGATAGACGAGCTCATATGGGCAAGAAACAGTATAAAGGCTGTCACCTAGTAACCTGGCAGGTATATATAGGAGTACTAGAGCTATATGAGTTAACATTAGAATTAATTGGCTGGTGTACTGAATTATTCTAGCTATGTAACGAGCTTGTTTGCTATGAGCCTTTATAACTTTAAAGTTATCATATTGCTGTGCAGGAGCTGCCAGTTTAAAACCTTTGAGCTTTGTTAGATGACTATTTCCTCTATTTGTGGGAATTCACTACTCAATGTTGACATTCTGATTAAGTTAATTATATGATTTCTAATATCGCTCCATAAAGCTCAATTAATATTAATATTAAAAGGGTTATGTATGATGGGCCTAATTAATTGTACATTATTGCTTGCGTTCTCTACCACTTGCTCGATGTTTTGGTATAATAGTGTAGACATAGAGAATTCACCACGACACCCATCAATGGGTAACTTAATTTGTATGTAACTTATCGTATGTTCAATAAAATATTGTTTGTATTTGTTCTTTCAATTATAACACACACACCCTCCCATAGTGGAAGTGTGTGTCCACGATTGTACTTTATCAATGTCCGAGACAAATCTTTGCTTCGCTGCTAGCTTCCCTCTGGCCTCTGCAGCAGCCATTGGCTTCTCGGAGGTTCACTTGCTTTCATCGTACGTGTTTCTTGTCCTGAGAAGTTATCATCCTGTAAACGCTTCTGCATTTTGTATTTTTACGTTTCATGAAGAATTAAAAAAAGATCAACGACATTTTCATAAAACTCTTTGTATTTTTTGCACAACGGGTTTTATTGCTAATATATATATTTAATTGCGTATTAGTTTAACTAAATCGTGAGAATGCTTTGCTAATTAATAGGAGGAAAATTAGTATATACTTTTTAAACAAAGGACTTATTGTGTGAACATAGCCCATGTTGTTAATAATATCACCGTAATAAAAATAGTTACATTGTTTGGAAAAAAAACTACTAATTTTATATATTATAATAATAATTATTATTAATACTAACAATAATAATAATATAGTTAAGGATTTAGTCAAAACCATCATTTAAGTTTATATGTATATAAACTTAAATTATATTATTATATATATAACCATTATGATATTCACTGGCTAAACTTATTTCATACATCAATATTATATAAATTGATTAATACAATAGGTAAAAAATATGTTCAAATAGAGTTAACATTGCTTTAGTTCAGCAACTTTAAACGAAAATCGGGCGTCACTTCAGACAAATTTAAAGTGGGTGGATTGAATATTGGTTTCCACTTTCATTATGACTTTCTAAATAAGTTGTCAAAAGTGCCCATCATTCGATTGTACGCATACAATTTTACCGCGCGTAAACGGTGCTGAAAATGGTGTTTTTTGTTTTTCGCTGATATTTTCGTTCTTATTAACTTTATGACCATGAGATATATAAACAAGGAAATAATATCGGAAATTTATACATAAAAAGGTAGTTTAGTGTTATGTGAACTACTGATCTTTTTTCTGTATGCAGAATCAAGATTATAGGTTTGTTGATGTGAACTGTAAAGCTTGATGTGGGAGATGTGTCAATATTTTTAGAAATATTGTAACTATCTCGCATCAGTTGTGCTATCTATATTCAGATGAAAGAACAGTACTTTTTACTTTCCGAAAATACCCGAATGTTTTAAATTTACATTTTAGGCCAAATGACTTTTATGAAGTTAATTTTTAGGCCAAATGACTTTTGGTTTCATTTTTAGGCCAACTGTCGTATCCCCATGTGTCGTACTGTTTATTTTAACTTTAAATTGCTTCAAAGGAGATTAAATGCTATAAAATACAATCTTGCATACCCTGTTGGGGGACATCTCCACAAGCCACTGCATATAGACCTTATGACCTTACTAATCCCCTCCCCCCCCAAAAAAATTGTCTGGGTACTGTCTACGTACTTTCAAACCAATATTCGGCACTACCCGCGGGGTAATAGCGTTGAAAGTATATACTACTATATAAGTATCTAAGGATAGGGAAAAACTCTACGCGGCTCATCCAAATTATTTCACTAGTTAAATATCTCGCCGTGAGAAAGCGCTAGTACGATAGTGGCGCATCCTGATGGCCAGTTATGGTACTCTTTGAATATTACTCTCCCTCTTTGTCTAAAAGAAGAGAGGAATACTTCTCTTGTAAAAGAGGGGTGGTAAGAATTAGGGGGGGGGGGTTAAAAGTTGTTAGAAAACTGACAAGGTCGGTTTTCTCAAGGTATAAACTAATCGTAATGGGTTTTAGGGGTCGTTTACCTGTCATTCAATAACATTGCATTCAAACCAAACGAAACTTATATTCTTAGTTTGTTAAGCTTCAAGGAAAATAAATCTTTAATAGTTATTTATATAAATGACCATTTTTACGTCCATTTAGTTCAAATACAAAGATATATTTATTAATATAACTATCACAATTATATTAATACAAAACCTTTTCTATCTTAAGCTAAATGCTCAAATTAATTTTTTTTAAGGTTGCTTTTTGAGTTCACAATATTGGCCACTCGCGGTATACGTAGGCAAGGTTTCTCAAACTCACGGTCCGTGGATCATATCTAACTGGCCCGCTTGTCTGCAAAACTCTTAAATAAGTATTTGGTCTGCAGTTACACCCATACACACACACACACACACAAACACAATAATAGTTTAATTTTAGTGTGAATATAATATTGATATAAAACACTTAAACCATTTCAAATTGCGCTATTTTTTTATCACTTTTTAAATAGTGGATTGTGGGGATTTTTTTTACATATTTTAATAAATACTGCTTTGGGTGATTCTCTAACCCACATTAACATCTAGAAAATATAAGTTATATAATATTTTAAATACATAACATCAAATAGCTATTATAGAGATACATCGGTGGGCACGCGGATTAAACGTCAGATTATTATAATCTAGTTAGCTGGTGTCAGGGAAGACGGGGCTCGAATTACATCTGGATGTACAGAGGGTGGATTTTTCCTATTTATGGTCTCCCACATTCCCTTTTCTCAGATGCAGTTACATTTCCTCCACATTATGTTCCTCATCCCTTACTTACTAGCGTTATTAAAATATGCTTAGTCAGGATGGCTAGTAAGATGCGCTACAAAAACAAATGTATATTCTGTGGCTCTCAACACGCCTCGAGTTTGTGAATCTGGACCTTCGGCTAGTTTGAGTTTGAGAAACACTGATGAAGGCTATAATTTTTTAGTTTACAGATTCTCACACACATTTTGAATGATTCATCTATAATTGCTCCAAATTTCAGCTTTCTAGGTCATGAAGAAATGTGAAAATTTTCTGTACTTCAATATTTACTAACCACACTCAACCTTTTCTTTAATTATTATTGGTAGACGCATGGTGGGCTAGGTTTTGTTGTTGGTATAGCTTGTCTGTATAGTAAATATATGAGAAAAACAATTTTTTTTATTGTATTAGTGGTTCAACTTTTTTTCATAAGACATATTTTTTCTTGCAAAACTGTTAGGTCGTAGAATACGTCCTAGTTACATGAAAAACAGTTCAACAATAAAAAATTAAAAATAATATAATGTTTATACTTTTTAGGTTCATGCATCTCACAGACATTATTTATTAATTTTTTTTAATAAACTAATAATGCAAAACGCCAATATTGGGTGAAAAAGTTTTAAAATCATGCATATTTATTTGCATAGGAGAATCAAAAATTATAGGGTGGGGTGGGAGATCCGCTAACTTTGCCTCCTCAACATTTTTAATATTAAATATTTGTTATTTAAAAGCTATTAGGTGCAAAACGCCATAATTAGGTTCTATACAGAAATACCCAATTTAAGAAAAAATTAATAATAAAAATTAAGACAGATAAACTTGAATATTTTGGGCATTTTTGATGCACAGTAAAAAAATTAGAAAAAAGTTTAGATACTAACAGAACAAGAGTTTTTAAAGTGGTATACGTTTATCTCTGTGGTCTATATCATCCATTCAAGTGACCTAAAGTTTGTACAGTGACAAGATAGAAGAAGGTTTGCACAAACAAAGCATAAATTACACTTATAAGAATGGACATAATTCAAAAATTTACATTTGCACAATTTGAAAATAGTTTTAACTATAGACTTAATTGTAGTTAAAATCTTAATTAGTATTAATTATTTTTTTATCATTGTTGGTGCACACATAAGTTTAGTCCTCCCTTATTACATATCCATTACTTCAGTTATTTGACATCATGCATTAAAATCATTTAATTTTTTCATTTATTTTGAGTATTTAACGTGCACTTTCTAAACAGAATGGTTATATCAGTACACGACTTATAAACTAACTTAAATTTAGAAGAGACACAACAACCATTCCCCTGACAGTTAATTCAGTACTGTGAAAGAGAAAACGCATAGTTCACCAATGATAAATTTTTCGGCTATGCCGGGAATCGAACCCGGGACCCTTAGCTCAGAATGCAAACACACTACTGACTGAGCCAAAGTGTCAGACTGTTTATTAAAATCAACATTTAGAACGGTTTATGTGTTGTTAACCAAATATTTCTAGATTACGTGATAAAAAAATTACACCTCTGTACCTAAATAAAAACTGGTACCTTGGTACTAACGCTGTAAGCTACCTGGTCTCGTAAGTCATCACACTCAAAATATAACTTGTTTTTGGGTGACGCGAAGGTCGGGGCTTGAATTCCTGTTGTTTGTACTGAGGGACAATTTTCCAAACGATTTCCCTCTCTCTTTCTCCACTCAAATTCGTGTAAATTTCATTTTAAATAAACCTTTCTAATTTATTCAATTATTGTAAAGAGGCGGATAGCTCGGACGTACAGTAAGATGCGGTGTACATAAAAATAAAACACAATGCCATTGAGTACTCATTATTTTAAGAGTCTTAATATAACTTCAACCTATTCAATATCCCCGCAGTAAATTAAATATCCTAGCTACGCATATCTTGAACAAATTTAATCCAAGTTTGACACCTTACCTCAATTATAATCACTTCTTACCACAGAACTGAAGTCCCGAGAATCGATTCCCGGCATGACCAAAACTTTTACCATTGATGAAATATAAATTTGCGGGAATGCATATTGTGTCTGTTCTAATATTAAGTTAGCTTGTAATTCATGTTATATAACCTGTCGGTTCTGATAATGCTCACTAAAAATACAAAAATAAAAATTTTATTTTTCTATTCAAATCTAACCTAATCGCGCAAAGAAACTTTTACTATATTTGGATTTTATTTCTAATCCAAAGATAGTATCTATAATGTTTGAAAAAATAATATTATATATGTGTGTGTGTATTCCATCCAATGACTCACTCAGGAATTTACTTTAGGTAGCCAACTATCAAATAACGTAGTTTCTGTAAAAGATTATTTTTACTTTCTCTCTATCGTACAGGTAGAGAAAGTATGGTGATCGTCAAAAAAATCGAACTCGAGATTTTGATGAATTTTGACGTTTCATGACTTCCTGAATCCGAAAAAGTGGTTTTTGAATTTCCGTCTGTCTGTCTGTCTGTACCTCCAACTAGAGCCTAAACTATTTTACCGATTGAGCTGAAACTTGATATCTAGGGTTTTCATAGGGTTGCCCCGAGGGGTTTTTGGAATTGGATATCTACCCCTAAAATTAAGGGTAGTTTACTGAAGGGAAAAAGAGAAAAAAGTCGATTTGCTCAAAATCGGCTCTAACGATTTTGATTAAATTTAATTTATGAACATTCATAAATATTCCAAACAAAATGGCTACTCTCAATATTTCGGCAAAATGGCTTTAAGGGCTCCGGTCTGATGCGTAAATTAACATTTTTTATAATAGCTCCGAAACTATTTGAGATATGAAATTACTTAGCATTACAAATATGTATATATATTTATAATACAAATATTTTATTCGAAACATATTTTTATAAAATCAATAATTTTCAATCTATACGAAATTATATATATATTTTTAACTTTTTGGACATTAAAGCTTAAGTATTGCGATCGTAAAAAAAACTAACCTGAAATGTTGATGGATTTCGACGTCTCATGACCCCCCGAACCCTAAAAAATAGTATTTGCAATGCCGTATGTCTGTGTGTCTATTAAAACATAAAATTAAGGGTAGTTTACTGAAGGGCGAAAAGAGAAAAAGTCGATTTTCTCAAAATCGGCTATAACGATTTTGATTAAATTTCATTTATAAACATTATTAAATATTCCAAACAAAATGGCTACCCTCAATATTTCGGCAAAATGGCTTTAAGGGCTCCGGTCTGATGTGTCAATTAACATTTTTTATAATAGCTCCGAAACTATTTGAGATATGAAATTACTTAGCATTACAAATATGTATATATATTTATAATACAGATATTTTATCCGAAACATATTTTTATATAATCAATAACTTTCAATCTATACGCAATTATATGAATTTTTTTTAACTTTTTGGACATTAAAGCTTAAGTATTGCGACCGTAAAAAAAAACTAACAGGAAATGTTGACGTCTCATGACCCCCACAACCCTACAATATAGTCTTTGCAATGCCGTCTTTCTGTGTGTCTATAAAATTTTTAATTAAGGGTAGTTTACTGAAGGGCGAAAAGAGAAAAATTTGGTTTTCTCAAAATCTGCTCAAACGATTTTGATTAAAATTCGTATCTAGGCGTTGATTAAGATTATAAATAAACTGGCTATTTTCATTTTCCTATGAAAATGATTTTAGGGTACTTTACAGAAGCGTTAATTTCCGTATCTCCACAACTATTTGAGAAACTAAACAACTTATCATCGCAAACTTGTAGGACTATTAGAAATAAAAAACTTTTATTTGACATATATTTTAATAAAAGCAACAGTTTCTGAGATATTTGCAAATAAATTAATACAATTTTGAGAGCTTTAATTGTAAACATATACTACTTAAGTCTTAACGCAATAATTCTCCATTGCCATAGAGTAATTAAATATAAGTATCTAAAAAAGTATGTTATTTTCCCTTAAAGCTCTTAGGAGAAATGTTTGCAAAGCAATGATCTATCTCCATTTTAGACTCAATAGTCAATATTTACATTTTTTATTGGTAGAAATGTATAAATGAATAATTAAATATCAATGCGATGACTTGAAGATCTGCAACACCTTATAAAATGTTAATATTTTAACCAGAAATTGAAATTTTAATACGAAGTGTTGACCCTTGTGGAAGACATTAAACTGTTTGAAATGTTCTTAGGTGGACAAAGATGCACCTCTTTTCTCATTGATTCTATATCATTGTATATTATTTTATGCGTGTTATTTTGTGGAGTGGTGATAATACAATGTACATTATTTCGTTCAGAAATCTTACGAGTTTATAGAAAGAGAAAGTCTGTGCGGTGCGCCGTACCATTTATTTTAGTCTATATTAGGTAGTTATAATCTTAAGCACTCAAATCTGTTAAATGTATACACTGTTCTTTGGTTTATGAATAAGGGAGAGGGAAAATGAATAGCTTTAAAAGATGGTGTTATTTATAACTCTAGAACCATTTTGAAAACATCTGCTCTTTATAAATAGCTAATTATAGCTTCCAAATGTGTTTAGGATTTTCTAAGTTTTTCAGAGATTAAGGTTTGTAGACATTTGTTATTTTATTATTAGATATTAATTATTATTGTTTGAAATACATTTTAATTAATCATCGGCTTCATGTATGTTTGAGGCCTCTAAGGTAGCATTTTTCAAACTGGGCTTCACCTTAGCTAACTGAGGCTAAGTGGGGCAATTTCATAATGTTATTTAGTTTTTCACACTATAAAATAGCATCATTAACTAGGATTGCCAATTTTTTTAAATCTAAATAAATTATATATGCCACACAAGCCACTATTAAATAAATATATATTGATTTAGATTTTGCATTTTTCATTGTGAATTTTTTGCACAAATTGGTGGGGAAGTGTAGTTTTTCTTTTATATTTATTCAAGTATGAAATTATTAAAGACTTGTGAGATTTAAATGTATGTATTGAATGTTCATAATACTAGTGTAAACATTTTGATGAGAGTTCAAACATTTATTTTTTCTGGTACAAAGGTTCCTTCGGTCTAAAATGTGAGTCAATATACGTTAATGTGTTGAATAGCACGCTTTGGTAGCTTTGTCAGTTCGAAGTACTTTAGTATTAACTTTAACCGAAATTGGGTGGGGTGCGAGTGATTCTGAAGTTTCTATAAGCGAGGCCCTTGGTGTAATAACCCATATCTTGTGTTAAGAGCCTTAAAAACTAAAACGAATTTAATTACCAGAATGGTGGCTACTAGCCATATACATTTTCTTGTATACAATGTATAGAAGCTATTATGGTTGTGCTTTTTTCAAATGAGAATATAAGTGGCACTTTTAATATGTGTATGTGTATGTGTGTGTGTGTGTGTGTTTTGAATATAAAGTCTTAAACCAAGTCTTAAAATGGAGCCTATGTATCCGAATCATCTTCTGTGGTTTATGTTTTAGTTATACAGTATATGATTTATATTTTATTGAAATTATTAGGGGTCATGGGGGGAGGTGCCCCGTTTAGTCCACCCCCTTGGGTACGCCACTGGCTCTAAGTAAGCGCTTAGTGAGAGAAGGGCATTTTATCATAGATATAATTAATTTATAAAATATGACAGTTATTTCAATGGTTTTTATGAACGTATAATGCCCCTTTTTCTCGTTAACTGAAAAAACCAAAAGTATATCCGTTAGCTTTTATTTAATTAAAGGACACTTAACTTTTAGTTCAACACCTTGATAAAAGGTTTAAACTATATGTGTATAATGTTAATAATGATTAGTTTTTGAGCCAGTGAGTTAAAGGAGTCTCTCATTTTATATTATCAAGTCAATATAGTAAGCATAGTATTTATCTTAAAAATGTCAATTCAAGTTTAAAATTAATTATAATAATACAAAATGTACATTTGTTGTTATATTTGAATATGATTTATTTTCACTGTCTAAAATATGTTTTTCAAATAATTAGAGTAAGCTCTAGTAGTGTTGTTTTTGGCATTGTATCTTCACGCCAGTCAATGCTTAACGCATTTAATAGCACATAGAAGGTTAACTATGAGGAAGATAGAATTATGAGAAGTACCCTCGTTTGCGTGGAAATAGCGGGAAACCGTTTAGGGAAATTTACCATCAGTACACCGTGTAATTGAGCAGCCGCGGTATGCACATTTTTGTCCTCGATTCATTAATTCATAGTACAAATCTTTCTTTCAAAAATGAAGATGAATTATTAAAAAAAATTAAATATTACTCAACATTAAACAAAAATATACAAATCAATACATTATTTAATCTATAAAGCAAACGGTGTGAAGCAAGACAGATGTGCCCGCCTACAACTAGTGAATCTCAAAACAAATTATGTTAGTGGGTTTGAAAAAAGAACCAAAGGAGAGTTGCCAGGGAACAATGAATTTTTGTCATGCCTTACTTCAAGGTCGTTTTCTAATATTAGGAATGGAGGGAGGAAAGGACTGCTGCCTAATCCACCCTTCAAAGTCTTTTGTAGAGAGCGACGGAGAAGAGAGAAAGAGAAGATTTTAGCCTGTTTACCTCTAGGCTATCAGAGTGTCATTTTCTGGTGTTGGAGAACACAAGCGATCCTAGCGGCGAGATATTTTTTACCAACCAAAGCTCGTCAGTTTTATTTGCTGGGCTGGCGACTTCTAGTGTATATATACATTCAACGGTAATAGCCTTAGTCCACAGACAAGGCAACAAACACTCCTTCACATTAAACTGAATTGCCGGTGATTGAGAGATCTGAATTCGAATCTCACTTTGACATAAAAGGGAAGTTTTGCCTAGTTTGTTCCTCACTATACCTCCATACAAATGCGAGTACATTTTCTCAAAATCCTACCTTCCTTATATTTACCTCCACAAAGTGTACAAACAAAATTCATGAGTAGAGAGAGATGTTACCTGATTCTCGGAGTTGAGCAGCTTGAGCTGGTCATTGATGAGGCTGTACTTTGCCGACTCCTCCTTCCTCAGGGCCCTCTCCTTCTTCAGCTCAGGGCTCCAGAACGTCTTGATACTGTGCATGCTCGAGCCAAGTTTCTGGTTGGTCAGCTCCAGTTCCTTCTTGAAGTTGCCAAGCTCCCTCTGGAGGTCATTGTTTTGCTGCTGGAGCTCATTGATGTAGGATCCACTGGTGTCCCGTCCACCGGCCATCATGTGATGGGGGTTAGGCGACTGGCGGGCCGACCGACTGCCGTACAGTTCGTCCTCTAGGTACATCCCTCGCTCCAGAGACCGTTCTCGCACCCCACCGCGGTCCAGGGATCGCTCCCTAGGTTCCCTGATGGGGACAAACTCACGCTCCGAGAGGTCACCAGCCGTGGCTCTGTCCAAACTCTGGTAGCGGGACGACATGGTGTTGGCGCTGACAACCGGCCGACTCGCGCTCCGGGACCTGTGGTGTCCCCCTCCTCCACTCCCTACAGACCGCCCCCTGTCTTCCATCATCACTGGGCTGCCTAGGTCTTCCTCGCGGTAGTACGGCGACCCCACGTGATGCTGCGCCTGCTGGGCGCTCCCGCCATAGTAGCCGACATGATCCGGGGAGGTGTTTCCGGACCTAGAGGGTCGCCCGGACTTTCTTCCTCCCACGGGACTCCCCCTGCTACCCCCGTGAGACGATGACTGCTGCTGTGAACCTGGGTAGCTCCTGGAGGGGGACCTGTCCACCGTCGGCAGCTCCCCTCGTCTCGAGCCTCGCGGGGAACGGTTGCCGCTCAGATTGGAGGCGCCGTACGGATCTCGCGACATCGTCCCTCACGTCTGTCGAACCTCGCCGCCTTCTTCTGTCCCAATGCGCTACTACCGCTGCTTCTGCTGCCTGTACGCTCCAGCATTATCTTCCGTCTCCCACCCCTCTCGGAACACCTTAGTCACCGTCCCTGCGTGCTTCTTCGGGGGTCAACTTCGCAGATCTCGAATGAACGAACGGAACATTTAGGAGGAATGTATTTTATAAAGGGTGAGAAAAGGGTGAAGTTTGTTTACGGAGAGATAAAAGAACGGTCCATTACTATCAACTACGGGCACAGATATAAAACGCCCCTCTCCCCTCGGTCCAACACCGTCGTACTCTACGCACACCACACGCACTGACGCACGGAACTCAAGTGAAGTCCGTCCCACGCAGCTTGCTGGCCTCGCTCGTCGCAGCTGCTGATCAATGAAGGTTCTCCCCCAGTCCGCTAGACCCCTTCTACCTTCTACACCCCACCACCACAACTTTTATCAGTCTAGTTTGGCGTCGATGTATTCTAACAATCTTTCGTAAGCGCAAATCACATGAATTACACACGTTACAGCACTAGATGTTTTCTTAAAATCATAAAGAGGAGGAATTAATCAGTTATTTAGAAATTCAACACAGTATATTTGTTACAGTTCAAACACATGTTAAAGATTTATTACCACATAGTAATACTTTAATTTAGGGGTGTAGAAACAGTGTTTTGTGGCAGAACGTAAACCAAACAATTTAGCATTCTTTTCAAATTTGAGAGCAAAATCCTCTTTGTAAATTAAAATGTATATATCGAAGAAGTTTTCTCAAATGCGAACACATTTTGCAAAAGTTTACCATGCTTCTTCTACTTTTATCTTGAATTATTCACCCAACGTCCCCATCCTCTGTTACACCGAATGATTAGAGAAAGAAAATAACTAAGGCTACACGCACAAATCACTACTACTGTTCTTGATCATGTAAAGGCGACATTAATAAGTATGATCAATGAACGAGGGAAACATGCCATTGGTCGTGTCTTAATCGATTGTTAGTTTTAAAAGTATACTCAATGCCACCTACCGACTAAAATGGAAGTTTTAAATAGTACTGTAAATTGTTAATAGGTGGAAGCACAAACCGAAGTCAAATGCAAGGTCGGTCTATCAAACTGAATTTGAAGATAAGTATAATTATCTAAGATGAGTTTAATACTAAATAAAAATGAATACGTTAACACACTTATTTAAATTTCATGCGTATTTAATATGTATACATAAATGCTAAATAATAATTTAACAATAAATAAGTATAATAATAATATTTAGTAATTATATAGATTTAATAGGAATATTATACATAATAATTTCAATTTCAATTTCCTTTATTATTGTGCTGGCCAAACAACAGTCACAAGATCTATAACAGGCTAGCACAAAAACTACACAAGTACCTTATATGTAAGAATAAATAAATAATAAAAAAATATCATTTCTAAGTTGTGATGTTGTGTGAGATTTAAATGCGGCCATAACCGTAACTAACAAATATAATAGTTGGGCTATTTAATCCATCGTGAGAGTAATGATGTAAATAGTATTCACCATATTTCTGCATCAACTTTTTAAATATTTTTCAAATGAACTTTTTTTTACTCTCCACGAACAACACCACAGAAGTTTCAAAACATTATTCTTTCCTCTATACGCTGCTACACTGATTTATTTTGTTTTATTTAATTGTTGGGTTGTCATGACAACACTTCTTTATGAAGAAAATAAATAAACAACCAAGGGACGCGCTGGGTTTTCTTTATGAAAAACCCTCATCTTTGGCGCAAGACCAAAGTTTAATTTTATTTTGGTTTTTGACATAATTTCAAGTCTGAACTAATTATCACCAGAATGGATATAAGTTTTATCTACGTTAACTACCAGAGTGAGATATATTTATCTTCAAATATTTAAGTAGTGACTTCTGCAAATTTATTGAGATTTCTTTATCAAGAAAAAAATAGGAAAGAAGAAGATTTATACAAGTAAAAACTTTCCTTTTATTAACATCTAACTCAAAACTACAACTACACATCCTTTTTTTTTTTTTACCAAGACAATTGTTTGTGGGGTCAAATAAGCTAGCAAGAGGAGAGACACAATATATTTTTTTATCTAAACTTATTAACAACTATTTCCACTATTTACCACTAAATTTGTTAAATTAAGATCAGTATTTAAATTATTGGTTTTTTCTTTGTTTAAGCGTTATAGCTGATGAACAGAATCCAGTTATATATATATATATATATATATATATATATATATATATATATATATATATATATATATATAACTTACCTTTGGGCTCAAATATTGTAGTATTAGAATTATACATTATTTGGCGTCAAATAGGTAGGGCATAATTTTTCTACGTCAGTAAATTAAAATATGTGCACACTAATGAAGTGATAATTTCTGCTTTGTACCAACAACACATATTCCGTTGCTACATACTTTTTGGTACCCTACCCCAATTTTTATGTATACTCATTCATTATCAAACATAAGAACTATCTCTTCTGAATAAGGACCTTGCAGCACCATGGTGATACTCTAAAAGGTAAGTCACCATGGTAATTCCTCTTGTCTCGTCCCGGGCACACTATAATTACAGAAGTACCAACCTAAGCATATCACCACGAATACCTTGAGAGGTGGAGTCTCACCTAGGTGTACTACCGACTGAGCGGCTCGTGAGGGTAGAAAAGAGGGTGTGTGATTTTTTTTTACAGTAAAGTAATGCATACAAATAATTAAGTACAATAGAAAATATGATGAAAATAATAATAATATTAATAAACTACATTAAGAAAGAATAGTAGTGAAACTCAATAAATTAGAAAAAAAAAAAAACAGTAAGCAGAATTAACCAATTTAAATATTAAGGATTAAACATTGTATTGGGTGAATTAATGATAAGATAAATATTCTAGGAACTGCAATAAGTTTTGATTTTCTTTCGTGGTAAAAGTAAAAGTCTATAAATCTAGATTTGCAATTTGAATTCAAAAGCCAATAGGGCTAACCTCGTGAGAGTTATTGGAAGGAAAATAATGTTGGTTTACGAGAGGCCCATGAAACGCCCTCGTTTTACTGGACAGTAAAGGGAAGGGCAAACTTAACAAATACAAACTAAATTGAGAGGGCTTACAAGAGTTTGAATATTCAAAAGGAAATATCATATTATGTCAAAATAGTTTTAAAACAATTAATATTTTATTGGCAATGCTGTCACTCACTGCTCGTCCCTGGTGGCTCAGAGCGATCCACACGGTACACCTATGAAGAGTGCCTACAAGTGGTACCCGTAATGACATGGCGTGACGATATATAATTATATATATATATAACTTAATTATATATTATATATTCCCCTTGATAGAAAAATACCCGGGGTGCCAGCCAAAGACGAAGAAAGAAGAGACTACCAAGGGCCAGAATGTTCTAGGCCCAGTGTCTTAGACGGAATCAGAGACTCCATTTCCGCTGTTCAACGTCATCCCTCCCACCTTTTTTCTTTCCACTTCTCCAGGGATTTGAACACTATAAATAGACCACGGAGTGAATTTATTTTCTACTCTTGACGGCAATTTGGTGTAAATCACTACGATTAGTAGTGAACACCAGGCAAAAAATATAAGCTATATATATTTATTGAAACTATTTTTTGTATATATTATTACTATGTTAATTAAACCTTATGATATTTTAAAATCAGGAAAATATCCTTGCTTTTGTTAAATTTTGTATTAACGTTATGAAACTTTTGAATGTTTCGTATGTATATTGTGTAACCTTGGTAAATATTTTCCCATTGGGAAAATATATTATTTTTGCTGTATGTAAGTAAACTTTAGATAGTTCCTATTGGAGAAACTAATCGTTAAAGTTAGTATAGAATATCCTACCAATAGTTTTCCCCTCTGGAAAATATATTTATTTTCGTTATAATTAATTTAAATTATGTTGGTGAAACTTGTTATTTCTTATTGATGAAATAAAGCTTTAGAAGTTAATGTGCATATAATATTCTATGACTTAAATTTGTTATTAAAATAGTTTCCCATCTGGAAAATATCGTGACGTAGTTTATGTCCTATCTGGGTCCATAGTACATAATTGTAGTAAAGTCATTCGATGTGAAATATTAAGTAAAGTCCATTCAGGAATAAGATTAATTAATTGTCATCCTTGTTATATCTTTTGGTGAATTCTGAGTTGCCGCTCTTGAAACGGAGCTTCATTGCAGAGGATAGAGAAGTTACATTGGTCTTAGAAGTTATACTTTCCCGTAACTTTGTTTTGCTATATATGAGTTTATGGTATATTTCATTTTTTGTTCTATCATAGATTAAAAGTATAAAAAGTTTCAGCTTTCTTATTTGCAACCACCGAATATTTCATAAGATAATGATTTAATTATAATCTGTTTTATAATAATTTAATTATTATAGTCTGTCTGTATAATAATTAGAATTAGAATTAACTTTATTATTTGGATATTCTATGGTATTTAATGTTTTATAATTATTGTAGTTTAGTGGGTTTTTTTTATTGGTGTAATCATTCTTGGACATTTTAAATACATCCTTTGTGTGATGTGTTGAGCTTGTAAAACTTAAATCATCAGAGTTCTCATTTTTACTGTCAAAACATGGAGTGAACTTTTGCGCCACACTTAATACCTCACTACTGGCATCCTGTACATCAGAAGAAAATATTATTTATTGTAAATTTGCTGAGTTTATTTCAATCTCACTTTTTGTTTCGGATGTTTTAATTTCAAGATTGTCATTGTTGTTTGGAATCTCAACATATATATGCATATTCAAGTTTTGGTTAATCTCAATGAAAGAATTTATAAGATCTATGAAACTTCCTCCCGATACCAAACTGGGGCTATTATGTAATTGTTTTTCGCACATGCCTTTATGATTTTCCTCAGATATATCGTTAGATGTTTCCCCCTTTGACTCATCAATACTTCTTGCATTTCATTTTCAAAATTATCTTTGATGTCCTTGTCCTCTAAAGTGTTTTGTTTGAGATAGTATGAGGTAAAAAGTTGTTCAGGGCTTTGTCCATCTGTTGAGTCTTTAATTGTTGTATCCATCGAGTTAAATGAACTTGTTTCAATAATTATTATTGGTTGTACAGTGCTGTCGCTTTGAGACATCTTGGTTGTTATCGTTTGTAAACTAGAATCACTGTTTTGTTTAGGCTGTGTTTTGTGGAATTCAGAAAGATTGCTAGGCAATATACAACGTGTATATAAAACATTGAATCAAACTTTGGCAGGCTATTTCTTGGGTGAAAATAGAATAATTCTCATAAGCAACCTAGGGTCCATCTTCAATATTAAGGGCGGTATACACCCCTAAAGACAGAGCTAAAAACGACTGTTGTGTGAAATATTATGAAAACTGCTTAGGGTATTACAACGAATCTTTATATACTACTTATTGAAACCTTGATCATTAATAAACTAAATGTGCTGTTACCGTTATCCACCCCCATCATGTAAAAAAGGGGGGTTGTAACACATTTTTTCTAAAATAAAATATGTCAGAGTAAGTATTGCCAATTTTGACTTAAGATTACAAAAAATGGAGTAAAAATTAACACAAAAGGTGTCTCGGAGAAACAGTCAATAGACAAAATTGAAGGTGAGTACACACACGACTATAAACACAATCTATATAAAAAGTAAATAAATATAAAAAGCATAACTTTTAAAAATTATAGCCTATTAATTTTAAATCTATTTTAATAATATATTTTAAACTCCTTTCTTAATTAAAAATATTTCTTCGTAAGTTATTTATCGCATCTCACATTCCTGTAGGAAAATATTAGTTTAATTTTATTTCCTCTCCCTCCATTTAAATTATTACAGTGCTGGTCAAGTGTTGATAAGCACCAGGACTGAGAAATGATAGAACAACTATGAGAACAAAAAATTTTACAATAGGATTTTATTTACAGTTACAGATAAAATATAGAAACATCTATAATTTAGGGAGCACAAGAAATAGTATAGCAATTAAATAAGTGTTGTTAAAATATAACAGTGTTTAAAAGCAAGAAAATTCAACAAATATTATATTCTATTATAGATCCATCCTTAATAAAGTTGAAAAGATCAGCTTCTAAAGTTTATACTAACATGTTACAACACCATAAACTCTAAATAAGAGTTGGCATATTTTAGTTTTTAATGAACCAAAATAAAATACAAATAACCAAAGTAGTTGGGAATATCGCAATTAGGGGAGACCGGTGTTTATGGTCCTATTTTTTAGTTTTTAATTTTTTATTATTAGTAGCTCACTAATCAACCTTATTACAAAATCATTCTTACAGGTATTGTAAAAAAAAATCTACCATAGTATTATTAAATATTATTCTTATAATTTTTTAACAATAGTATTTTTGGGACAAGCTACACCTTCTCAGGGTTGGTTGTCACAAGTTAAAGTATAGTAAGATTTCACTCTGATTTAATACGCTTATTTCAGATTCACCAAAATCACAAAAAAAAAAGTAAACTACCTTTAATCAAACTGTGCCAATTTAAGAAAATATACCGTTTGCATTAGGCCTACTTAGGGTTTAAAATAATAACACCTTTATTACAAAAAAATACTGCTTGAAATTGTAGTTTTATAAGTTAACTCACTAAAAACAATCTCCTTGTTACTCTGAGAAATCAGTATCGCAGTTGTGACACATGTAGAACAGTACCCCTGATGTACAAGCTCAGTGGGCCCAATTCCTGTACTCTGAGCACTGGACCTACACTTCTTTAGGTTTGCTATTAGAAAATGGTTCAAGGAAAAATAAACAAAACAGTCATCCTTGACCTCACTATCACTACTTTTTCTTTACGATTCGTCTTGCGTTTTTGTTTCTTAGTCTTATAATTTTTAAATAGTCTACTCTTGACATCTTTCTTAGTTTTTTTAGCCTTCTTTTCCTCAATCATCTTTTTTACCAGAATGTATGTTAGGATAGAAGAAAATCTTTTCCATATATCATTAGATTTTTTATTTTTTATTTCGCCCACTTTTGGAAGTGGTTTGACCTCTTCGGGTAAGATTTGCTGTTCCATGATTTTCCATAATAGGGAGTAAGCTTATCTATTCCACTTGTGTCTGGCACTTTGTTTTCTCCCCCTCCAGATATTGAAGTTTATTTTCCTGTCCGTGCGTATCATGTTAAAGTGTCCGGGTTTGGTCTATCAGCGACGTAGCTTGAGGCAATATATTAATCAACACTTTAAAACCTGCCATTACATTATTGAGGGTGAATGCAAGTAAGTGCGCTATAACAACAATGCTTCATAAACTGTCATTGTTGCGTCAGAGTTAGTCAATATCTAGGAATCGCAGGCTGTGTTAATTTATATTTTTAAACGGACAGTAAAAGATATAATCCAATCAGTGCGGTTTGTGTGAGGAGTGGGGAGGCAATGACAAAATAGCGACACCGTTTTCGTTCACCTAGCTAAGTACATTGACAGACAAATGATAACCATGGTTGTCAAGAAGGAGCAAACAAGTCTTATCTTTTGTGCACTTTGTGCGTAGGTACCCTATAAGTAGACCCAACCCTTTAAGATAAAATCAATAGCATCCATCTACAGTACAAAGAGAATCATTCAACATGTCGAATAAAAACGCTGCCACATTACTTAGTACAGTGAGATCCAGTGAGTTCATATAAAAGATTAGAGATTGGTTGTGGCAACCACATCACCAATTTACAGGTAGGCAACACTCACTTCGGGCAATGGGTCCTATCTGTCCTGGATGGCAAGTATTGTACAATGTATGGCTGCCAAACCCGTTCTCGCTGCTGACCTATGCACATGGAAGTGAGTGTTATGGCTTATGTAGTATAATGGTCAACATAATCCTGTTTGCTACAATCCGAATACTAGTTATGCATTCCTATTTTATAGCCGTTCCGGGTGAAATTCAGTATCGCCCATGGAACTTACTCCAATGGAGAACCTAGTCAACCCTTGCACGAGTTAAGCATGACCGTCCCACCAGGCTATAAGATAGTGGATGCACAGAACATTATCATTGCATCAGAAGAAAGTCGGATGGGACTCGTACTAGATAAAGTGAAACGATGCTCTTTTCCTCAAAACATTTAGAGAAGATCAGTGAGAATCTTAACACCTATCAATAAACTCTATTTATGAAGCCTGGATTACTCGCTACGTAAATAATAGATGACGCTGTCGATATATCCTAGAGCAGGTTGTGCAGAAATGTAACAGGATAATTTATCGATGCCAGATCACACACTTTCAGCGTTTGTTTGAAACATAGCACTTCTACTTGTACTAGTTGTACTACTTAATCTAGCTTCGAGCTTCTCATAGTCATCTTGGGACACCTAGCATAATGAACTCTCCTGAATTATCTTATAACCGTGACCCAGCAGACTAATGTAAATATGGTATATAACCTCGAGGAATTATCCTCTAATGAGCAACTGCAAATCAGGGCAATTCCTAGGCAATTTGGGGCACCCTGCAAATTGTAAAATGTGGGCTCCATAGATATTTTTTTTAACAAACTATTAGAGTAGTCCAATTGGATACCGGTGACAAGTTAGATAATATGAATCAGACTAAACAAAAAATAGTCAAAGGTCAAATCTCCTTCGCTTTGACATCCTCAATAAACTTCGCATCTTCAAAATATTTTGAAAGAAGAAGAAAATGTAAATATATAATAAAGATACACCTCAATATTATATGTTTCAACACAATAATGTTCTTAACAGTCTCAAAACGGTATTTTTGACACTAAAAACTAGATCCATCGTAGGAATCTGGGGAAAATGCGTTGAGAATCTACCAGCCCCACCCACCCACAGGAATAAAAATACGAACTGTAAATATGACACATATTGAACAATATGGCAGAATTCCACTGACCAGTGTGTCCACGACTGAATTGGGCGATATAGAAGAGCTATTTCTTAGCTAACAGGGTGGAGAGTGATGGGTGTGGAGAGTCACGTAGGTGGTATATTTACCAACAGATAGGAGTGAAGGTGTTGAATGTGTTGTAGGTGCTTTACTACCAACATGAAGTAGTGATGGGTGTGGGGAGTCTTGTAGCTGCTATATTTACCAACATACATGAGTTATGGGTGTGGTTGAATCTGGTAGATGCTATATTTACCAACAGAGAGGAGTTATGGGTGTGAGGAATCTGGTAGATGCTATATTTAACAAAATACAGGAGTTATGGGTGTGGGGAATCTGGTAGATGCTATATTTACCAACATACATGAGTTATGGGTGTGGTTGAATCTGGTAGATGCTATATTTACCAACATACATGAGTTATGGGTGTGGTTGAATCTGGTAGATGTTATATTTACCAACATACAGGAGTTATGGGTGTGATTGAATCTTGTAGATTCTATATTTACCAACAGACAAGAGTTATGGGTGTGGGGAGTCTTGTGGATGCTATATTTACCAACAGACAAGAGTTATGGGTGTGGGGAATCTGGTAGATGCTATATTTACCAACATACATGAGTTATGGGTGTGGTTGAATCTGGTAGATGCTATATTTACCAACATACATGAGTTATGGGTGTGGTTGAATCTGGTAGATACTATATTTACCAACATACATGAGTTATGGGTGTGGTTGAATCTGGTAGATGCTATATTTACCAACATACATGAGTTATGGGTGTGATTGAATCTTGTAGATAATATATTTACCACCAGACAAGAGTTATGGGTGTGGGGAGTCTTGTGGATGCTATATTTAACAACAGACAGGAGATATGGGTGTAGGGAGACTTGTAGATGCTATATTTACCAACATACATGAGTTATGGGTGTGGTTGAATCTAATAGATGCTATATTTACGAACAGAGAGGAGTTTTGGGTGTGGGGAATCTGGTAGATGTATTATTTACCAAAATACAGGAGTTATGGGTGTGGTTGAATCTTGTAGATGTTATATTTACCAACATACATGATTATGGGTGTGGTTGAATATTGTAGATGCTATATTTACCAACAGACATGAGTTATGGGTGTGGTTGAATCTTGTAGATGCTATATTTACCAACATACAGGAGTTATGGGTGTGGTTGAATCTGGTAGATGCTATATTTAACAACATACATGATTATGGGTGTGGTAGAATCTTGTAGATTCTATATTTACCAACAGACAGGAGTTATGGGTGTGGGGAGTCTTGTAGATGCTATATTTACCAACAGACATGAGTTATGGGTGTGGGGAGTATTGTAGATGCTATATTTAGCAACATATATGAGTTATGGGTGTGGGGAGTCTTGTAGATGCTATATTTACCAACGGATAGGAGTTATTGGTGTGGGGAGTCTTGTAGATGCTATATTTACCAACAGACAAGAGTTATGGGTGTGGGGAGTCTTGTAGGTGTTATATTTACCAAGAGACAGGAGTTATAGGTGTGGGGAGTCTGGTAGATGCTATATTTACCAACAGACAGGAGTTACGGGTGTGGAGAGTCTTGTAGGTGCTAATATTTACCACCAGACAGGAGTTATGGATGTGGGGAGTCTTGTAGATACTATATTTACCAACATACATGAGTTATGGGTTTGGGGAATCTGGTAGAGGCTATATTTACCAACAGACAGGAGTTATGGGTGTGGGGAGCCTTGTAGATGCTATATTTACCAACAGACAGGATTTATGAGTGTGGGGAATCTGGTAGATGCTATATTTACCAACAGACAGGAGTTATGGGTGTGGGGAGTCTTGTAGATGCTATATTTACCAACAGACAGGAGTTACGGGTGTGGGGATTCTTGTAGATGCTATATTTACCAACATACAAGAGTTATGGGTGTGGGGAATCTTGTAGATGCTATATTTACAAACATACATGAGTTATGGGTGTGGTTGAATCTTGTAGATGTTATATTTACCAACATACATGATTATGGGTGTGGTTGAATATTGTAGATGCTATATTTACCAACAGACATGAGTTATGGGTGTGGTTGAATCTTGTAGATGTTATATTTACCAACATACATGATTATGGGTGTGGTTGAATATTGTAGATGCTATATTTACCAACAGACATGAGTTATGGGTGTGGTTGAATCTTGTAGATGCTATATTTACTAACAGACAGGAGTTATGGGTGTGGGGAATCTGGTAGATGCAATATTTACCAACATACATGAGTTATGGGTGTGGTTGAATCTGGTAGATGCTGTATTTACCAACATACATGAGTTATGGGTGTGGTTGAATCTTGTAGGTGCTATATTTACAACAGACATGAGTTATGGGTGTGGGGAGTATTGTAGATGCTATATTTACCAACAGACAGGAGTTAAGAGTGTGGGGAGTCTTGTAGATGCCATATTTGCCAACAGACATGAGTAATGGGTGTGGTTGAATCTGTTTTTGACTACATGGCCAGGATCCCTAAGACCTGTTTACTTGACTACATGGCCAGGCCCTTTAAGACCTATTTACTTGACTACATGGCCAGGATCCTAAAGACTTGTTTACTTGACTACATGGCGAGGATCCTTAAGAACTGTTTACCTGACAACACGGCCAGGATCATTAAGACCTAATTACTTGACTACATTTCTAGGATACTTAAGTACTATTTACTTGACTACATGGCCAGGATCCTTAAGACCTGTTTACTCTAATATGTGGCCAGGATCATTAAGACCTATTTACTTGACTTCATGGCCATGATCTTTAAGACCTATTTACTTGACTCCGAGGACAGGATCCTTAAGACCTATTTATTTGACTACATGGACAGGATCTTTAAGACATGTTTACTTGACTACATGGCCAAAATTCTTAAAATCTATTTACTTTACTACATGGCCAAGATCCGTAAAACCTCTTTTACTTGACTACAGGGCCAGGAACCTTAAGACATGTTTATTTGACTACATATACAGGACCCTTAAAACCTATTTATTTGACTACAGGGCCAGGATCCTTAAGATCTGTTTACTTGACTACATGGCCATAATTCTTATAACCTGTTTACTTGACTACAGGGCCAGGATACTTAAGACCGGTTTACTTGACTACATGGCCAGGATCCTTAAGACCTATTAACTTGATATCATGGCCAGGATCTTTAAGACCTATTTAATTGACTACAATGCCAGGATCCTTAAGACCTATTTACTTGACTACATGGAAAGGATCGTTAAGACCTGTTTACTTGACTACATGGCCAGAATCCTTATAAACTATTTAATTGATTACATGGCCAAGATCCTTAAAACCTATTAACTTGACTACATTGACAGGATCTTTAAGAATTGTTTACTTGACTACATGGCCAGTATACTTAAAACCTATTTACTTGACTACCAGGCCAGGATAATTAAGAACTATTTACTTGACTACAGGGCCAGGATCCTTAAGAACATTTTACTTAACTACAGGGACAGGATTCTTAAGACCTATTTACTTGACTACATGGCCAGGATCCTTAAGACCTATTTTCTTGAATACATCTACATGATCCTTAAGACCTGGTTACTAGACTACATGGCCAGGATCCTTAAAACCTATTTATTGACTACAGGGCCAGGATCCTTAAGACGTATTTACTTGTCTACATGACCAGGATCCTTAAGACCTGTTTAATTGACTACATGGCCAGAATTCTTAAAACGTATTTACTTGACTACACGACCAGGATCCTTAAGACCTGTTTACTTGACCAAAAGGCCAGGATCCTTAAGACATGTTTATTTGACTTAAGGGCCTGAATTCTTATAACCTATTTACTTGACAACATAGCCACGATCCTTAAAACCTATTTACTTGACTACAGGGCCAGGACCCTTTAGACCTATTTACTTTACTACATGGCCAAGATCTTTAATACCTATTTACTTGACTATAAGGCCAGGATACTTAAGACCTGTTTACTTGACTACATGGCCATGATTCTTTAGACATGGTTACTTGACTACAAGGCCAGGATCTTTAAGACCTATTTACTTGATTAAAGCGCCAGGATCCTTAAGACCTATTTACTTGACTATATGGTCAGTATCCTTACGACCTGATTACTTGACTACATGGCCAGGATCCTTAAGACTTGTTTACTTGACTACAGGGCTAGGATCCCTAAGACCTATTTACTTGACTACATAGAAAGGATCTTTAAGACCTGTTTATTTGACTACATGGCCAAAATTCTTAAAACCTATTTACTTGACTACAGGGCCAAGATCCTTAAAACCAATTTACTTGACTACAGAGCCTGGATCCTTAAGACATGTTTACTTGACTAAATGGAGAGGACCCTTAAAACCTATTTACTTGAGTACAGAGCCAGTATCCTTAAGACCTATTTACTTGACTTCATGGACAGGATTTTAAGACCTATTTACTTGACTACAGGAAAAGGATCCTTAAGACCTATTTACTTAACTACACGTACATGATCCTTAAGACCTGTTTACTTGACTACATGGCCAGTATCATTAAGACCTTTTTACTTGACTACAGAGCCAGGATCCTTAAAACCTATTTACTTGAATACAGGGCCAGAATCCTTAAGACCTGTTTACTTGACTACAGTGCCAGGAGACTTAAGACCTATTTACATGACTACTTGGCCAGGATCCTTAGGACCTATTTACTTGACTACATGGCCAGGATCCTTATGACCTGGTTACTTGACTACATGGCCAGTATACTTAAGATCTGTTTACTTGACTACATGGCCAAGATCCTTAAAACCTATTTACTTGACTACAGGGCCAGGATCCTTAAGATCTATTTAATTGTCTACATGGCCTGGATATTTACGACCTGTTTACTTGACTACATGGCCAGGGTCCTTAAAACATATTTACTTGACTATAGGGCCAGTATCCTCAAGACCTGTTTACTTGACTACATGGCCGGGATCCTTAAGACCTGTTTAGTCGACTACATGGATAGGATCCTTAAAACCTATTTACTTGACTACATGGCCAGGATACTTAAGTGCTATTTACTTGACTACATGGTTAGGATCCATAAGACCTGTTTACTTGACTGCATGGCCAGGATCATTAAGAACTATTTACATGACTTCATGGCTAGGATCTTTAAGACCTATTTACTTGACTACATGGCCAGGATCCTTACGACCTGTTTACTTAACTACAAGGCCAGGATTCTCAAGACCTGTTTACATGACTACAGGGCCAGGATACTTAAGACCTGTTTACTTGACTACAGGGCAAGGATCATTAAGACATATTTACTTGACTAAAGGGCCAAGATCCTTAAGACCTATTTACTTGACTATATGGCCAGATTACTTAAGTTCTGTTTACTTGAATACATGGCCAGGATCCTTAAGACCTTTTTACTCTACTACAGGGCCAGGATTCTTAAGACCTATTTACTTGACTAAAGGGCCAGGATCCTTAGGAACTATTTACCTGACTACATGGTCAGGATCCATACGACCTGTTTCTTGAATACAGGGCCAGGATCCTTAAGACCTGTTTACTTGACTAAAGGGCCATTATCCTTAAGACCTATTTACTTGACTACAGGGCCAGGATCCTTAAGACTTATTTACTTGACTAGATGGCCTGGATCCTTACGACCTATTTACTTGACTACAGGCCCAGGATCCTGAAGACCTGTTTACTTGACTACAGGGAAAGGATCCTTAAGACCTATTTACTTGACTACATGACCAGGATCCTTAAGACCTATTTAACTGACTAAAGGGCAAAGATCATTAATATCTGTTTACTTGACTTTATGTCCAGAATTTTTAAACAAATTTACTTCACTACAGGGCCAGGATCCTTAAGACCTCTTTACTTGACTACAGGGCCAGGATCCTTAAGACCTATTTAATTGACTGTAGGGTCAGGATCCTTAAGACCGATTTACTTGACTACAGGCCCAGGTAACTTAAAACATGTTTACTTGACTAATTGGCCAGGATCCTTAAGACCGGTTTACTTGACTACAGGGACAGGACACTTAAGACCTGTTTACTTGACTACATGATCAAGATCCTTAAGACCTGTTTACTTGACTACATGGCCAGTCTCCTTAAGACCTATTTAATTGACTACAGGGCCAGTATCTTTAAGACCAGTTTACTTGACTACATGGCCAGGAACCTTATGACCTGTTTACTTGATTACATGGCCAGTATCCTCAATACCTATTTACTTGACTACATGTCCGTGATACTTAAGTATTATTTAATTGATTACATGACCAGGATACTTAACCTGTTTCTTGACTTTTGGCCAGGTTCCTTAAGACAGATTAACTTGACTTCAAGGCCAGGATCTTTAAGACCTATTTAATTAATTACTGGTCAAGGATCCTTAAGACCTATTTACATGATAACATTAACAGGATCCTTGAGACCAGTTTACTTGACTACATAGCCAGGTTCCTTTAGACATGTTTAATGGACTACATGTCCTGGATCCTTAGACCTATTTACTTGACTAAAGGGCCAGGATCCTTAGGACCTATTTACTTGACTACATGGCCAGGATCCTTACAACCTGTTTACTTGACTACATGGCCAGGATACTTAAGACCTGTTTACTTGAATACATGGCCACGCTCCATAAGACCTATTTACTTGACTACAGGGACAGTATCTTTAAGACCGGTTTACTTGACTTCATGTCCAGGATCCTTAAGACCTGTTTACTTGACTACATGGCCAGGATCCTTAAGACCTATTTACTTGACTACATGGCCAGGATTTTTAAGACCGGTTTACTTGACTACCGGTTCAGAATTCTTAAAACTTATTTCCTTGACTACAGGGACAGGATCCATAAGAACTTTTTACTTGACTACATGGCCAGGATCGTTAAGACTTATTTATTTGACTACATGGCCAAGATCCTTAAGAACTCTTTACTTGATTACATGGGCAGGATCCTTAAGTCCTGTTTACTTGACTACATGGGCAGGATTCTTAAGACATTTTTACTAGATAATATGGCCAGGATCCTTAAGACTTGTTTACTTGACTACATGGCCAGGATACTTAAGACCTATTCACTTGACTACATGGCCAGGTACTTTAAGTAATATTTACTTGACTACATGGCCAGGATCATTAAGACCTGTTTAATTTACTACATGGCCAGGATTCTTAAGACCTATTTACTTGACTACATGGCCAGGATCCTTAAGATCAATTTTTAAATACATGGCCAGGATCCTTACGATCTCTTTACTTGACTACATGGCCAGGATCCTTAAGACCTGTTTACTTGAATACACTGCCAGGATCCTTAAGACATATTTACTTGATTATAGGGCCAGGATTCTTAAGACCTATTTACTTGACTACATGGCCAGGATCCTTACGACCTGTTTACTTGACTACATCGCCAGGATCCCTTAGACCTATTTACTTGACTACAGGGCCAGGATCCTTACGACCTATTTACTTGACTACATGGCCAAGAACCTTAAGACCTGTTTACTTGACTACATGGCCAGGATCCTTAAGACCTGTTTACTTGACTACAGGGCCAGGATCCTTAAGACCTGTTTACTTGACTACATGGCCACGATCCTTAACACATGTGTACTTGACTACATGGCCAGGATTCCTAAGACCTGTTTACATGACTACATAGCCAGTATCCTTAAGACCCGTTTACTTGACTACATGGTCAGGATACTTAAGACCTGATTACTTGACTACAGGGCCAGGATCCTTAAGATCTATTTATTGACTACATGGGTAGGATCCTTACGACCTGTTAACTTGACTACAGTGCCAGAATCCTTAAGAGCTATTTACTTGACTACAGGTCCAGGATACTTAAGACCTATTTACTTGACTACTTGACCAGGATCCTTACGTCCTGTTTACTTGACTACATGGCAAGGATCCTTAAGACATGTATAATTGTCTACAGGGCCAGGATCCTTAAGACCTTTTTACTTAAATACACTGCCAGGATACTTAATATCTATTTACTTGATTACAGGGCCAGGATCCTTAAGACCATAATACTTGACTACATTGCCAGGATCCTTATGACCTATTTACTTGACTACATGGCCAGGATCCTTAAGACCTGTTTACTTGACTACGGGAACAGGATTATTAAGATCTATTTAGTTGACTACGCGGCCAGGATCCTTAAGTACTATTTACTTGATTACATGGCTAGGATCCTTACGAACTGTTTACTAGACTACATGGCCAGGATCCTTAAGACCTGTTAACTTGAATACAGGGCCAGGATCCTTAAGACCTATTTACTTGACTACAGGACCAGTCTCTTTAAGACCTATTTAATTGACTACATGGCCAGGATTCCTTCGACATGTTTACTTGAATACATGGCCAGTATCCTTAAGATCTGTTTACTTGACTACAGCGGCAGTATCTTTAAGACATATTTACTTGAATACATAACCAGGATCCTTACGACCTGTTTACACGACTACAGGGCCAGGATCCTTAAGACATATTTGTTTGACTACAGGGCCAGGATCCTTTAGAGCTATTTACTTGACTACATGGCCAGGATCCTTACGACCTCTTTACTTGATTACATGGCCAGGATCCTTATGACCGGTTTACTTGAATACACTACGAGGATCCTTAAGATCTATTTATTTGACTACAGGGCCAGGATCCTTAAGACCTATTTACTTGACTACATGGCCAGGATCCATACGACCTGTTTACTTGACTACATGGCCAGGATCCTTTAGACATGTTTACTTGACTACAGGGCCAGGGTACTTAAGACCTATTTACTTGACTACATGTCCAGGATCCTTAAGACCAGTTTACTTGACTACATGGCCAGTATCCTTAAGACCTGTTTACTTGGCACTACATGGCCAGTATCTTTAAGACCTGTTTAATTGACTACAGCTCAAGGATCCTTAAGACCTATTTATTTGACTACAGGGCCAGGATCCTTAAGACATGTTTACCTGACTACAGGGCCAGGATCCATAAGACCTACTTACTTGATTATATGGTCAGGATCCTTTAGACCTGTTTACTTGACTACATGGCCAGTATCCTTAAGACCTGTTAACTTAACTACATGGACAGGATCCTTAAGACAAATTTACTTGACTACAGCGCCAGGATCCTTAAGACCTATTTACTTGACTACAGGGCCAGGATCCTTAAGTTCTATTTACTTGACTACATGGCCAGGATCCTTACGACCTACTTATATGACTACATGGCCAGGATCCTTAAGACCTGTTTACTTGACTACATGGCCAGGATTCTTAATACCTTATTACATGACTACAGGCCAGGATCCTTAAGACCTGTTTACTTGACTACATGGCCAGGTTCCTTGCGACCCGTTTACTTAACTAAATGGCCAGGATTCTCAAGACCTGTGTACTTGACTACAGGGCCAGGATACTCAAGACCTATTTACTTGACTACAAGGCCAGGGTACTTAAGATCTATTTATTGACTACATGGTCAGGATCCATACGACATGTTTAATTGACTACAGGACCCGAATCCTTAAGATCTGTTTACTTGACTACAGGCCAGGATCGTTAAGACCTTGTGTACTTTACTACATGGCCAGGAAACTTAAGACCTGTTTACTTGACTACATAGCCAGAGTCCTTTAGATTTGTTTACTTGACTACAGGCCAGGATCCTTAAGATCTATTTATTGACTACATGGCAGGATCCTTACGACCTTTTTACTTGAATACATGGCCAGGATACTTAAGATCTGTTTACTTGACTAAGGGCCAGGATCCTTAAGACCTGTTTACTTGACTACATGGCCAGTATCCTTAAGACCTGTGTTTCTTGATTACATTGCCAGGATCCTTAAGACATGTTTACTTGACTACATAGGCAGTATTCTTAAGACCTGTTTACTTGACTACATGGCCAGAATCCTTAAGACTTCTTTATTGACTACAACGCCAATATCCTTAAGACCTATTTACTTGACTACAGGGCCAGGATCCTTAAGACCTATTTACTTGACTAAATAACCAGTATCCTTATGAACTGTTTATATGACTACATGGCCAGGATTCTTAAGACCTTATTACTTGACTACATGGCCAGGATCCTTAAGACCAGTTTACGTGACTACAGGCCAGAATCCCTAAGGACCTATTTACATGACTACGTCGCCAGGAATCCTTAAGACCTATTTGCTGTACAACTTGGCCAGGATCCTTTCGACCTGTTTACTTGACTACATGCCAGGATACTTCGACCGTTTACTTGACTACAGGGTCAGGATCATTAAGACCTATTTACTTGACTACAGGGCCAGATCCTTGAGACATATTTACTTGACTACATGGCCAGAATCCTTAGGACCTGTTTATTTGACTACATGGCCAGGATCCTTAAGACCTGTTTACTTGACTACAGGGCAAAGATCCTTAAGACCTATTTAGTTGACTACAGGCCAGGATCCTTAATACCTAATTACTTGACTTCTTCGCCAGGATCCTTACGACCTGTTTCTTGACTACATGGCCAGGATACTTAAGACCTGTTTACTTGACTACAAGGCCAGGATCCTTAGTACCTCTTTACTTGACTACAGTGCATGGATCCTTAAGACATATTTACTTGACTACATGTCCAGGATCCTTACGACATGTTTACTTGACTACATGGCCAAGATCCTTAAGACCTATATATCTGACTAAAGGGCCAAGATCCCTAAGACCTATTAACTTGACTACAGGGCCAGGATCCTTCAGACCAATTTAATTTGACTACATGGCCAGGATCCTTACGACCTGTTTACTTGAATACATGGCCAGGATCCTTAAGACCTATTAACTTGACTACAGGTTCAGGATCTTATGACATATTTACTTGACTACAGGGCCAAGATACTTAAGACCTATTTACTTGACTACTCTGCCAGAACCATTAAGACATGTTTACTTGAATACATCGCCAGGTTCCTTGCGACCCGTTTACTTAACTACATGGCCAGATTCTCAAGACCTGTGTACATGACTACAGGGCCAGGATCCTCAAGACCTATTTATTGACTACAATCCAGGTACTTAAGATCTATTTATTGACTACATGGCAGGATCCTTACGACATGTTAATTGATTACAGGGCCCGAATCCTTAAGACCTTTTACTTGACTACAGGGCCAGAATCGTTAAGACCTGTGTACTTTACTACATGGCCAGGAACCTTAAGACCTGTTTACTTGACTACATAGCCAGTATCCCTAGATTTGTTTACTTACCTACATGGCCAGGATACTTAAGATCTATTTATTGACTAAATGGGCAGGATACTTATGACCTGATTACTTGAATACATGGCCAGGATCCTTAAGTCCTTTTACTTGAATACACTGCGAGGATACTTATGACCTATTTACTTGACTACTTGGACAGGATCCTTACGAACTGTTTACTTGAATATATGGCCAGGTTCATTTAGACCTGTTTACTTGACTACAGCGCCAGAATCCTTTAGAACTATTTTCATGAATACAGGGCCAGATACCTTAAATATATTTACTTGATTACATGTCCAGGATCCTTACGACTTGTTTACTTGACTACATGGCCAGGATCCTTAAGACCTATTTACTTACTACAGGGCCAGGATTCTTAAGATTGTTTATTTGACTACATTGCCAGGATCGTTACAACCTGTTTACTTGACTACAAGGCCAGGATCCTTAAGACCTGTTTACCTGACTACAGGGCAAGAATACTTAAGACCTATTTAATTGACTACAGGGCCAGTATACTTAAGAACTATTTACTGACTACATGGCCAGGATCCTTACGATCGTTTAATTGACTACATGGCAGTATCCTTAAGACCTTTTTACTTGACTACAGGGCCATGATCCTTAAAACCTATTTACTTGACTAAAGGGCCAGGATCCTTAAGACATATTTACTTGACTAAATGGCCAGGATCCTTAACGACCTGTTTACTTGACTACATGGCTATGATCCTTAAGACCTGTATACTTGACTACAGGGCCAGGATCCTTAAGACCTATTTATTGACTACGTGGCCAGGATCCTTAAGACCTATTTGCTTAACTACATGGCCAGGATCCTTACGATCTGTTTACTTGACTACATGTCCAGGATGCTTTCGACCTGTTTACTTGACTACAGGGCCAGGATCCTTAAGACTTATTTACATGACTACAGTACAGGATTCTTGAGACATATCTACTTGACTATATGGGCCAGAATCCTTACGACCTGTTTATTTGACTAGATGGCCAGGTTTTTAAGACCTATTTACTTGACTACAGGGCAAGGATCCTTAAGACCTATTTACTTGACTACATGGACAGGATCCTTAAGACCTGTTTTACTTGAATACACTACGAGGATACTTAGAACCTATTTATTTGACTACAGGGCCAGATCGTTAAGACCTATTACTTGACTACATGGCCAGGATGCTTACGACCTGCATACTTGAATACATGGCCAGGATCCTTAAGACCTGTTTACTTGACTACAGGGCCAGGATACTTATGAACTATTTACTTGACTACAGGCCAGGATCCTTAAGACCTATTTACTTGACTACATGGCCAGTATTCTTAGACCTGTTTCCTTGACTACATGGACAGGATCCTTAAGACCTGTTTAGTTGACTACAGGGCCAGGATACTTTCTTATTACTTGACGACATGGCCAAGATAATTAAGGCCTGTTTACGTGACTACATGGCCAGGATCCTTAAGACCTATTTACTTTACCACATAGCCAGGATCATTATGACTGTAATGAATCTATCAGGACCTAACCTGTTTAATTGACTACATGGCCAGGATCCTTAAGACTATTTACTTGACTACAAGGGCCAGGATCCTTAAGACTATTTACTTGACTTAATGGCCAGGATCCTTACGACCTGTTTACTTGACTACATTGCCTAGTGATCCTTAAGACTGTTTACTTGATACAGGGCCAGGTCCTTAAGACCTATTTACTTGACTACGTGGCCAGGATCCTTAAGACCTTTTCTTGACTACATGGCCAGGATCCTTGAGATCTGTTTTACTTGACTACATGTCCAGGATCCTTATAGACCTGTTTACTTGAGTACAGGGCCAGATCCTAAGACCTATTTACATGACTACAGGGTCAGGTTCTTAGAACTATTTACTTGACTACATGGGCAAGGATCCTTACGACCTGTTTAATTGACTAATGGCCTGGACTGTTTTCTAGACTACATGCCAGGTCTAATACCTTGTACTATCATGGCCAAGGATCCTTAAGACCATTTTACTTGACTACATGGACAGGATCCTTAAGACCTGTTTACCTTGAATACATCGTAGGATCCTTAGACCTGTTTACTTGACTACAGGGCAGGATCTTAAGACCTATTTACTTGACTACATGGCCAGGATCCTTAGACCTGATTACTTGACTACATGGCCAGGTATCCTTAAGACCTTTTTACTTGACTACAGGCCAGGATCTTACTGAACTATTTACTTGACTAATGGCCAGGATCCTTAAGACCTATTTACTTGACTACATGGCCAGTATCTTAAGACCTGTTTCTTAGATACATGGACAGGATCCTTAAGACCTGTTTTCTTTGACTACAGGGCCAGGATACTTTCTGATTACTTGACGACATGGCCAAGATAATTAAGGCCTGTTTACTGACTACATGGCCAGGATCCTTAAGACATATTTACTTTACCACATAGCCAGGATCATTATGACTGCTTATATGATATATAGCCAGGATCCTTAAGACCTGTTTAATTGACTACATGGCCAGGATCCTTAAGATCTATTTACTTGACTACATGGCCAAGATCCTTATGACTATTTATTGACTTCATGGCCAGGATCCTTACGACCGGTTTACTTGAATACAATGCTAGCATCCTTAAGACCTGTTTACTTGAATACAGGGCCAGGATACTTAAGACATGTTTACTTGACTACAGGGCCAGGATCCTTTAAGACCTTTTACTTGACTACATGGCCAGGATCCTTGAAGACCTGTTTACATGACTACATGGCCAGTATCCTTAAGACCTTTTACTTGACTAATGGCCGGATCCTTAAGACCTGTTACTTGATACAGGGCCAGATCTTCATGACATATTTACTTGACTACAGGCAGGATTACTTAAGATCTATTTATTTGACTACATGAGCAGGATACTTTGACCTGTTTAATTGACTACAGGCTAGAATCCTTAAGGACCTGTTTACTTGACTACAGGGCCAAGATCCTTATAACTATTTACTTGATACAGAGCCCAGAATCTTTAAGACTGTTTACTTGATTATTCATGGCCAGGATCCTAAGACCTATTTACTTGACTACGTCGCCCAGGATTCTTGGACCTGTTTAGCTTAACAACAGGCCAGATCCTTAAGACCTTTTACTTGACTACATGGCCAGGATCCTCAAGAACTATTTACTTGACTACAGGGTCAGGGTACTTAAGAATTATTTACTTGACTACATGGACCAGGATCCTACGACATGTTTACTTGACTACATGCCAGGATCCTTAAGATTTTAAATTGACTACAGGGCCAGGATACTTAAGACTATTTATTGAAACATGACAGGTACTTAAAGACCTGTTTACTTGACTACAGGCCAGGATTTACTTTTGACTTGACGACATGGCCAAGATCATTAAGGCCTGTTTTCATGACTACATGGCCAGATCCTTAAGACTTATTTACTTGACTACAT